>JAOWBW010000274.1:1165737-1363975 GCA_026119855.1 Campanula takesimana
CATTTTTGTCCCTAATTTTTCTATGCCGACCAATAAATTCTTGAAATCGAGTATTTTCATCAATAGTTTCAACTATAGGAGCCGGCGTTTCTATCACATCAGAAATTGGTGCGCTCAAATCACGTTCATCCTCGATTATCATATTATGCATGATAATGCAAGCCGTAATTATCATATTATGCATGATAATGATGACAATGTTGGTAGCTATTCATTTGAACGACCCACTGGGATGAAAAAAGCCAAGTTGAAAAGAAAAATTGAAGAAAAACAAACAAATGATTTCAACAAGGTGGCTGAACAAAATGAAAAGCTTATGAAGATGATGGAGAAGACGGAAGCAGACAGAGAGCGATACTTTGCGGACAGAGAGCGATATTATGCTTTGAAAGAACAAAGAAGAGAAGACAAAATATTAACAATGAACATAAATATCCTTGATCCAAATGTTCGTGCTCACATCCAAGTTGAACAAGCAATTATTTTACAAAAAAGAGCAGAACGCTATCAACAATCACAACCACCATCGACAAATATTTTTAGCCAATTCCTTGGCCATTTTGGTGGAGACGGAGGGGGTAATTTCGGTGGAGGTCGATCCGGAAATTATGGTGGAGACGGGTCCGGTAATTATGGTGGAGATGGGTCCAATATGCCGGATTATTAAATTATTGTTGTTGTTGTTTACTTTATATTTATGTCTTATTAGTTGGCTTGATTTAATATTCTGTCTTTTTTAATTATTATTGTTATGTACTATTAATATGTTTTTAATTTATGTATTATGTTTTTATATAAATTTAAATATATATGATGTTGTTGTTTAATTAATATTTATGTATTTTTACATACAACCCTTCATATTTAATTAAGATGATAAATTATTAAATATGCTATTCAAAATCAAATACATTACTAAATATAAATTGTTACTACATATAAATAATAACTAAATGTATGTTCTAAAATTTAAACAATACATAAATATCACAAATATCATTTCGTAGTTGATAAAGTACAAAAGGGAATAAATTTAAAATTAGTACAAGTAATTAAAACATATTATATAATTAAATAAATATACAATTTAATTTCATTAACACACAAAAAGCAATTTTACTAAATTGAAGGGACTAAAGTGCAAAGTGAAAGATTGTCCTCAAAAAATGAAGAAATGGAATAGTGTTTCTTCAAATTTGAAGACACACTATTCACTTCTTCATTTTTTGAAGACAAAATTGAAGTGGGTTGGAGAAAGCAATAGTGCTCAAAATGAAGAAATGAAGAAAGAAATGAAGTGGGTTGGAGATGCTCTTAGTCATATACATAATCCCTCTGTCCGATTTGAAACTTCACCATTTTGGTGATGGAACACAAATTAAAAATGATAAGTGTAAGAAGGATTGTGAGAGGGAAGAAGTTAGTTGGTATGATAAGTGGGGCCTACAATTTAAATATGTAAGAAGAGAAAGTTAGTTGGTATGACAAGTGGGCCCCATAATTTAAGTATGTGAGTGGGTATGACAAGTGGGGCCTACATTTTTTACCATTTTAGGAAAGAATAAAGCTTTTAACGGGACACCCATTTGTGCAAAAGGTGAAGCTTTAGATGAGATGGAGGGAGTATAAATTTTGATATTTTTCCGAATAATTGATTTTAAGACGAGATAATAGAGAGTTGGTCTTGTGAAAAACGTGTTTTACCTAAAGCAAAGAAAAACATGCTTTTCAAAAGCCGCTGGCGCTTTTTAAAAAAAAACAAGCGGTGGTATTTTCGTAAATAAATGGGAGCATCGTAAATGGCGAGTGTTAATATTACAAAGTGTCAGTACTTCAAACTGGCGTTTATAAACATTAGAATTGGCACATTTTTATAAGTGTCAGTGTTAGTGTTTAAAAATGCCAGCTATTACACTGGCACTTTTTAACATTGATACTAGCACTTATTAAAATTGACAGTGGTAGTGTCAATAAGTGTCAGTGTATATGTCTGTCACTTTTTTACACTACCACTGACACTTACGATCAGCGCTAAACAACTTCCCGTTAATTACAAAAAATGTCACCGCGTTAATTTAAGAACACGTTGTACACGAATCTTAGGGAAAAACACGTTTTTACCCAAATTTTCACGATAATAGAAAATGGAGAGAATCCCACAAAAATAACAACGTCGGATTCAAATTGGAATTATATCCGTGAAATGGCTAGTGGGCCGTCCAACTGGAATAAAAGGTTAACCAAGAGGCTTATATGGGCTGGGCTACAAATAAAGTGAGCCGCCAAGCGGGCTTCATTGGTATAAGGAAATGGGGGTATTTTTTTGGTAATAAGACCCATTTGGATATGAATTTATTTGTTGTTTTCAACTTTTTTTTTTTTTTTTTTTTCAAATTATTGTTGGGGTTTCAGTTTACGAGTTAAAATTGACTGAAGTCAGTTAAAACCTCAATCATTTATGCGGTTGGAGGGTTTTAACTTAGTACCAAATTTTATATTCTTAAGAAGATTGTTTTTTTCTTTTGTTAAGAAAAATGGAATCATAAGACTTGCTCATTATAATGTTTGAATACGGAAAATAAAAAAGAGGGCGGTTTTTAAAAAAAAAAAAAAAAAAATCCAAAAAGAGAGAAATGTGTAATTCCGTCCCGGACCAAGGTTCTTAGTTTGACTTTACACGGAGATTAAGAAAAAGTAAATGTTGTGAGTATGGAAAGTAGGAGAGATAAAGTGGGTAGTGAGATTTTGTTGTGAGAATGACAAGTGGGTCCATAGTCCATTTTAGGTAATAAAGCAACTAAGAACCTTAGTCTGGGACAAACCAAAAAGGAAAGTAAGAACTTTAGTCTGGGACGAAGGAGTAGAAAATAAGCTTTTTTTTAGTGGTGTAAACTATAAAAGTGGTACTCCATATTTCTTATTGCCCAATTAAGGCTCTCCACATGGTCAAGGCCCGTCTCAATAATTTTAGGGGCCCTGTGCTATATGTGAATATTTGATCCTTAATATTTAAAAATTTACAATATATATATATATATATATATATATATATATATATATATGAGTACTTTTTTTATATAACAATTAAATTCGACTTGTGTAAATCCGATAAGATGTCGATTATAAGAGGATAGAGCAATCAAAGAAAATGTAAATAAGGTGGGTTATAGAAGAGAGCTTTTTTAGCGTCGACACGTGATTTGCGAGGAAGAGAGTGAGGAAGTTATATAAGGTCGCGAAGCTTTGTCGGCGTTTGATTGTTCGAGTCGCAACATTCGTGTGATTTCATTGTTCGAGTTTCACAAAATTCATGTGATTTCATATTTGATTTAAGAAGTGACTAAAGCAACACCTTGTATATATACTAAATAAACACTGTATATATATACTCGCTTCCTCTCAAAATGATGTTCACATATTTAAAAACAAACTTTGAGCTTAGTTATGAAACTCTGAGATATTGATGGAATTCGTAATGGTGTATTAAAAGTATATTTTATATTCTCATTAGAATAATTAAACAAAATTAAAATAATTAATCAAAATTTATTTGTATAAATATAAAAGAAATAAAATACTCCCTCCGTCCCGCTCGAATTAGGATTCTTGGTCAAATAATTTATACTTTGACCAACAATTTGAAGAAAAATAATTAGCTTAATAAAAATTTAAAAATAGTTATTTAGTTTATTATTAATCGTGATACAATAACAATTTTTAAATTTTTATTATCATCATTATTTTTCTGTAAATTATTGGTTAAAGTATAAACTACTTGACTAAAAATCCTAATTCGAGCGGGACGGAGGGAGTATCATTTTATGAGGGAATTAGTAATACATGGAGGATGTAAAATAGAGGCCCTTTAGATTTGGGGCCCTGTGCAAGAGGGCTTCTTGCGCAGGCTCATCACCGCCCTGCACATGGTACTTCTATCGAGTGCATTGATACACACAGATTGTCTGGTACAACTTTGTTAATATTACAACTTTTTTCTATTTATTTATTTTTTAATCAAATGTCACAACAACGTTTTTTTTTTGGTTCATCATTTTGTTTACAGCATGTTGTTATAGGATTTTTCAAATGAACCTTCATACCTAAAATCCTCTCAAATATTATTTGACGGTGCACTTACTCTATGGATTTGAGACTGACATTCTGAATACTTTTTTTTTTTTTTTCCCTCCTGTAACCCTGATGACCATGAATCTATAGTTCTATGTGGGTGATCGGATTTCGAACCGCTCCACGCCTCCACCCAACGACCTGAATGCTGCCACCTCGATAATTTTTGTGCTCGATGATTGAGATATGTTCGAGCTCGGTGGGACCCACACATTTTTGAAGTGATTTCGGCCACACAATTAACGAGTTCACCTACGTAGCTGAATGGAGTCCATAAAATGAGAAATGGAACTAATATATAAATATATACTCCCTTTGCCTCTAAATGAGTGTCAATTTTCAAAAAAAAAAATGTCCCAAAATGAGTGTTTTTTTTTAACATAACTTTGTCCCTAAATGTATTTTTTTTTTTCGAATTTTTTTTCACTGATCTCTTTATACGTGCAAAACTAAATGTTTGGAAAGGAGATTGCAAGATTATATATGAATCTTTGCCACCAAATTGTACAAAGAATTGAGATTTTCATATGTTCTTTAAATGAAATTTGAACACTCGTTGAGTGGAGCAGTGGAGCTAAAATGGGTGGAGCGGTTCCGAGTCCGGTATATAAATTGGCATGTACCATTTGGTTACGGGCACCAATTACACACATGCAAAGTACAAAATCAACATAGAATCAGAAGCCATGATTGCTTATAAGGTACAATTCCATAACACCTGACCCAATATATACATAATGCCCCCTACTCTCTCTCTCTCTCTCTCTCTCTCTCTAACAACTTCTTCCATTCCTAAACCATAACCAAATTCAGTAGTCACTTCTCCCAATCCCTAACAAACCCATGTGGGGGGCTTTGATTTTGATTTTTCTCTTTAATTTTTGATATGCAAACTTCTGATTCAATCCGCAGAGAAAACCAATCAAAAAAACAAGAATTAGAAGACGAGATTATTAGCAATTTGTTTGTGGGAATTATGGATGGTTACACCGACTCTGTGATTCCGCCATTGTCAGAGTTTCCTCAAGCTCTAGTTCTCCGCCATGGACAAACTTACTGTATCAACAACGAGAAAGGAGGAGGATCGTCTAGCTTGAATATCAATCCTAGGAAAAAAGCGTCGACATCTAGTCTTCTTCTTCATCATCATGAAGGTAGTTTAGAAAGGGAACGGACCAGGAGAGGGAAAATGGCTGAAATGTACTCCGTTCTCCAATCCATGATCTTCCCCAATTGTGTTTCCAAGGTACTAGCTCATTTATCCCGATGATTTAAACACAATCAGTTGGTTTATTAACGATTTCGTTTAAGTTCTTGGTCAAAATCAAATTTCGCTGCTATAAATTGATTTCTGTTTGTATGTGTGCGTATGGTTCAAATTTTGTTTTGAGTTCGTGTATGTATTTGTGTTTTTTCTCTGTGTATAATCAATCATTTAATTTATATATTGATTGATTTCCAGTTGAAATTATTTATTTTCTGTATGTGGTAATTTGTGTGTCCGAATGTGTGATTTTGAAATTTTGGTTTCACTGTGTGTGGATTTGTGCGTGTTTGATTTTATATTACTAGATGAAATTTTGATTCCGATGGTATGATTTTTTGATTTCAGATTACAAGAGAAGCAATTGTGAGCAGTACGATTGAGCATATACAGCGGCTGGAGAAAGAGGTTGATAGACTGGAAGATCTCAAGATGAAGATGGCGTTGCCGGAAACAATGGAAGCAAAGCCGATTATATCACGGTGCACCAACCGGAGTTCCTCCGTCGAGGTGAGCGTCTATGGCGGTTTGACATTTTTCGGCATTCAATTGCCGAGTCGCCGTGGTTCGGTGACGGAGATGTTCAAGGTGTTTGAGAAGCATCAGGCGGAGGTTTTGGCGGCAAGTGTGGCGGCAGCGGTTGACAGGCGGCAGTTGACGGCGACGGTGACGGCGGTGATTGGCGGCGGTAACAGAGTTGGAGGAACTATTGAGAAAATTAAAAGAGAAATTTTAATTTTATAAATATAGAAAGAAAAGAAGAAAAAAAATTGAACAGGATCCAGTTGACAGTCTAGTTTTGATCTCACAATTTTGATTATTCTAGTTTTAATTTCTGGGTTTTAATTGCAACCTGATGTATGGGTTTTTGATAAATTTTTGATTTATAATTCTTCACAAAAAAGTAAGGTAGTGAAATAGGATTGAAAATGTAAACAAATTGATGTGAGGATTGGTCTTTTGTTTAACCATGGACGAGTATAAAGCAAGTTAAATTGTCTTTTATTTCTCCTTCTCGTAATAAATTTCACTACTTTATATTGTAGTTTGTTTTATGATAAATATTGCATTTAAAAAAAAAAAAAAAAAAAAATTGTAGTGTAATTTTAGACATTGTACAAGCAATATGTAAATAAATAAAACACATCTTTTAAAACATTGTCCATTTCTTTCTTATTTCAAATATGTCGATCTTTCTTCACTCCATCTCTAATACCAGTGTTCTAAAAAGCGCTACGCGGGGCCTAGACAGCGAAGCCAGGCCTAGCACCTAGGGCCCTAGGCGGGGACTAGACGGGGCCGAGGGTTTACACATAAATTTTAAATATTTTCATATCAGTAGTCCTAACTCTTATGTATTAATATTTTTTTAACATTTAATTTTTTTTTTTGAAACCAAAAGAAACATATTATTAACGATAATAACAAACGTTTAGAAGTCGACTGTCCACAGAAGTCGGAAGTTCGACCCAAACGGTGGGGCTCGCAATTACAAACGCTGCCCTAGATATTACATTTACCAACATATTGGCATTTTGACTTGTCAATTGCAAAGAAAAATGAATATGCCTACTAAGCCCATCCTTGCAACAGATAATCTTAACGAAATCTGACTTCGAAAAATTCCACCATTCAAAACGCTGGACTTCATGAACATGTTGATGAAGTATTGCGTTTCTATCCCTTTTTTGCTTCGCTCCGTCAGATTCAGACTTTTCCATAATTCTAAAAACAACAAAAACAATACACAAAGCCCTCACCAACGGAGGGAAATCACAGGCCCTCACCAACGGAGGGAAATCAAAGGCTCTCACATATAGATATGGAGAGAAAAACAACACAAATACAACAACGACAAACATTATTAAAAACTAGATTTAAAAATCAAACTAAAAGTTAGAAATGTTATTTATTAAAAAACTACAAAATTACAAATAAACACGAACGAGATCATCAAACAATTATTTGTAACCAATAATTACAATTGATTACAAATAATTGTTTGAGATCAATGAAAGTAAATTAAATCAAATATCAAGAGATTGATGAAGTATGTTCGAAGAAGAAGATGGATTGGAAGGGACAGTTTCAGAGAGAAAAGAAGACGGTTTTTACTTGTGTTTGTTATTCAAGATAATTTGCCATGTGTTTGTTGTACCATTAAAAATGATAGTTTTTTTAACATTTAATTTTAATAACTACAATTATTTTGAGACGGAGAGATAATATAAGTCACAAATATATACACACACAAACACAAGACATGACAAAGAAAGAAATTTCAGCCCACTAACTTACCCATTCCAGCCCACTAACTTACCCAGCCCATTAGCCTAACCAACCCATTAGCTTCTCTTTAACCCTAACCCTATTCTCTCACACTTTCTCTCATTTTTGACCCAACGCCGTCATTTTCTCTCCAACGTACTTTCTGCGTTTTTTTTTTTTTTTTTTCTGTTTCAGAGAAAGGCTCATCTTCCTCTCATTTCCGCCGCACCCTTCCCCTCTCATTTATCATCAAAAGCGAATTCCTCTCTCAGACTCTTTGTTTCCAGATCGTCGTCACCTCCATTTGCGCTCTTTCTCTCACTTTGTTCCGTCGACAAACGCCGCCGTTCGAGTTTTCGGCGACCTCCGCCTGGCCCGCCTAGTCGCCGCCTAACCTGCAAGCCTCCTAATATAGCCAATTTGATGGAAATCGCGGCGGAGTAGTGTCGCCTAGCGCCTAGGCGCCGCCTAGGCCGATTTTAGAACACTGTCTAATACTGAATAAATGAAGACAAAAACTTGTATGAAAACACCATGACCCGTCTCATAGTAGAGACGGGTCATTTTTGACCCATGACCCGGACCCATGACCCGCGGGTAATTTAATTTTTTTTGTTTGTTTTTTTTTTGTTTTTATATTAATATTTTTTTATTTTTTTTTCGGTTTGCCAAAGGTAATAGTTACTATAACTAAATGTAACAAACCTGTTACTTATATGTAACAGTTTGTATACATAAAAGTAATACATATATAGAAAAATAACAAAAAAAAATTATGTTTTCTTCATTTGCCAAAAGTAATACTTATTATAACTAAAATGTAACGAACGTGTTACTTATATCTAACAAGTGTTTATACATAATTGTAACACATGTGTATAGAAAAGTAATAATTCAACCATTTACACTTGGGTTGGTCTCTCGTAAAACGCGTTTTACCAATTGATTAGGAAAAACGTGTTTTGCAAAAACGGCGCGATTTGTTGGGAAAAAACATCAAATGACAATTTGAAGGCCTAAACGACGTTTTTTTGGCGATTTTAAACACGGAATCAGGGGCAAAGCCCATGGCTTCTGTTTCTCTTCAAATTTCTTTTCAAAAAAACTCATCTGGATATCGCTTTCAAAGGTTCTGGCTATCCAATTGAAAAATTCTGGCTATCAGTCTCAAAGGTTCTTTTCAGCTTTAAAGGTTCTTTCAAAATGCTCTCTGGCTATCAAAAACACTAGAACTGACACTAAAAAATACACTCTCACTTGCACTAAAAAAAACATTTTATTTTTTATTTTATTTTTCTATACAGAACCTCTATTATTTCTATACAGAACCTCTTAACTTGATACCCAGAAGGTTTGTTTGCCATAACTTTGTTCAAATATCATTGAAATAATATCTAGAGGGCTTTATTATTGATGTCAAGAACCTTTTGAGGTTGATATCCATAATTTTTCTTGGCCAAGACTTTCTTAAAATGTGCTTGAAACTTATGTCCATAAGACTTTATATATATATCCAGAATAATTTGATGTTGATATCCAGAATGTTTGTTGGTCATGACCTTCTTCAAATGTCATTTCCAGATGACTTTATATATATATCCAGAATGTTTGTTGGCCATGACCTTCTTCAAATGTGCTTCAAAAATTACATCCAGAAAACTTTATATTAATATCCACAACCGTTTGAGAGGTTCCGATTATTTGCAAAAATGCCGCCGCGCTTTTTTAAAAACACGTTTTTCCTTGGCGTTTTGTAAAACGCGTTTTACCCAAGATTTTGGCTTTACACTTTAGAGCTAAAAACACTTGTGTTAGTAACATTGTAAAAATAAGAAAGTAGCAATTTTTATAAGGCTACATTTTACTTGTATAATAACATTGTAAAATAGTTACGTTTACTTGTATAATAGTATATCCATATGTTTTCAAATAATAAGTTACAATGGGTTCAATTTATCATGATACATGTAAAAGTATTACATTATCTATAGAAATCTGTTACAATATCATCTACTAAAGTGTTACATTTACTTGTACAAATAATTACATTCATGCATATAGGTTGTTATTTTTCATGTTACTTTCTTTAAAAAAAATCAAAATACTAAAAAAAAAAAAAAAAAAAAAAAAACTAGAAAAACACTATTACATTTCAGTATAACGATAATTACATTTAGTTACTTCTAGTGTTACACGTATTTATAGTTAGTATTACAGTTGAAAGATGAGTAAAATGAGCTTTAAAAAAAAAATGTGTTCCATTTACTTATAAACAATGTTACTTTATAAGTAACACAGTTGTTACATTTAGTTATAATAAGTATTACTTTTGGCAAACGAAAAAAACAGTCAAAATAATAATATAAAAACTTGAAAAAAAAATAGTTGGTTTGGGGGGAAACTAGTTCCTCCATAAGTTATAAAAAGTCCACTTTTTAACCCTTAGACCTTAAACCCTAAACCCTAAGTCCTAAACCCTAAACCTTAAACCCTATAAAAACATGATTTTTTATAACTTATGGAGAAACTAGTTTCCCCCAAAATTTTCTCTAAAAAAAATGAATTTTTTTTCCTGGGCAAAAAAATAAATTGGGCCAATGGATCACTGCCACGTGGCAGATTTTGAGTGGAGCATGGGTTGGGATCCTACGCTTCGCGGAGAATGTTGTACACGGGTCAAGGATCGACCCGTCTCTTCCATCAGACGGATCTAAGTGTTCTCACAAGAGACCAACTCTAAACGAAATGCCAGTTTGCAAGTTATATAGTCGTGAGTCACACATGTATTTCATCTTATTTTAAAACTTGAGAGAAGATATATGTATCCGTATTCCAACTATACGCTAATAAGATAATTTTTCACCAATATTCAGTTTTTTGTGAAGTTAATAAAATCCCAAAATATCATATTTATATTATTTTTTAATGTGTTTTGTAGGGCATTCATGCCTATTTGCAATTAAAAAAAAAAACACACACATATCAGACGATCGTTTTTGTTGCAATGATATTGAATTGCTAGGTTGATGTAATGCGAGTAATATAGACGCATTGATATTCATATTACCAAGTACCAACCATCTTACTTTCATTAAGGCTAGGTTTTAATCATTTATGTATTTTTTTTGATAATTTTAAATATTTTATTTTATGCACCCACTTACTATCTACCAAATTGAGTATATTGTGCATATTGTTGACAATCTTAACCAACCTTCTTTCTCTTTTTTGAGATGAGAATGTCTGCAAATAGAATGATTAAAATTACTAAAAGATACTCATACATAATAAAAAAAAATGGATTTCAAAGTGTTTTTCTCATAAACATAAATATGCATTTTACTTGTCTACTTGAATTTTTCTTTATTATCCTCTATTTGAGAAACGGTGGTATGGATTTCTTGCGACTTTTTATTTGTGTCTTTTAAATTATAAAAGTATAAAAATGACTTGTAACCCATATATTTTATTAATTTCACAAAATTAGTCTCAAATTTCGAATTTGAATCGTCAATAACATTTGACTCGCACGACATAATCTCTTGTCTCTTTCAAAAAAGACAGGGATTCAATTCCCCTATCCCCGTTGTTAAAACAAAGTAAAGGAGTCGTCGTTACTCCTTACTATGGAAGAGCGTATATACACAATGACTTCTCACGCCCATATTGGTGAATTAACTAACAATATTGGTTTGAGAGTAGTATGTGAATTCATCTTAAATCAAATTAAACTCACTCTTTATTTTAGCTGCACCAGGTATCATTTTAGGATAGAGATCAAAAGACAAAAGGGGGAAAAGAGGGGGAAAATGGACAGGATAGCTAGATCCGGCCATACCACCATAGGGACCCAATCGGACCTATGAGATCCGGTGGGATCATGAAGAATACCCGGGCGGACCAATTGCTTTGAAAAAAGATGTGATTTCCGACGTAAAGAGGGTTCGGGCGCATCAAGGGGTAGGTCCGGTCAGACCCTCCCGGGACGGGGAAAGTTGATATTTTTTGGGTCTTTTCGGGATCCCTTTTGTGTCTAGGTTTAGGTCTTATTCTAGGTTGGCTATATAAGCAGGGTTCCGCCCCAAAACTCATTGTAATTCCATATTAACATATTATAGTGCAAGATCCTGGCTTGGTAGTGCCCCATACGTAGTCAAAAATATTGACGAACTGGGTAAACAATTCTTTGTGTTTTCTCTTTACTGTTTTTGTTTCTTTTATCGTTCTTGCTTGTTTGGTTTGCGCATTATATTTTTGCGATCTATTTGGTTTGGAGGGTCTATACCACAACATATCACACGCTGAAGCGGAGCAATGGCTCCTCCTTCGAAGTTGTCCCTTGTTCTCAAACTTATGTAGAGGACAAGTGAAATCAAAAGATTATTATGTTCCGGCTGGTATTAGATAACAACGAACATGTTAACAGCAATTATTGCACATTGGGAATTAACTAGCCAAGCTTTGTCAAGGATTAGAGAAAGAGATAGTCGGAGCCAATCATACATGGAGAGAGATAATTGATATGAGAGACTCAAATAATATTGTATGAATGACTCAATTTATTAATGAACAATATGTTACATATTTATAGGGTTACATGGAACATTCTAGACTAATCTAACTTGGTCAACAAGATATAAATCTCCTAATTGATATACACAATCTCTAATATTGGTAAGTAATATCTAAGAGATATTTACAATATATTCTTGGAATATACAATATTCCTAATATGCCCCCGCAAGATGGACGTCCGGAGGGAAAGACCAATCTTGGAAAGCGATGATCAATAATACTTGAGTCTTTGGCACTTTTACGTCGCGAGACGGTCTTTGGCACTTTTACGTCGCTGGACGGACTTTGGCACTTTTACGTCGCGAGACGGTCTTTGGCACTTTTACGTCGCGAGACGGTCTTTGGCACTTTTACGTCGCTAGACGGACTTTGGCACTTTTACGTCGCTAGACGGACTTTGAGGGGTTTGGCGAGTTTATGGGTTACGTTTGGCCGGGTGTAGGGGTAGGTTTAGTTTTGGGTAGCCGGACAAAAGGAAGATTGGAATTAAAATTAGGTAAAAAAAAATAAAAAAATCATAGCCTGGGGAAAGTGGGAAAAACAAAGATTGGTGTTTGAAGGAAAAAAATAAATAAATAAAAATTTAGGCAGTGGGTTTGGTCGGGTATGAGGGGGGGTTTGGTCGGGTTGAAGCCGGGGTGATGTGATTGGCGGAAGCTATTTTGGGTAGAAAAAAATTGGTTGAGATTTTGGAGGAAGAGTTGGAGAGGGTGGTCGGGTAGTGAAAGAAAAAAAATTGGTTGAGATTTTGGAAAAATTTGGGTTTTGTGGGCGGTGTTTGTGAAGTTGTGGTGCAGGGGGTTTTGGTTGGTATTGGTTTAAGGATTTCCGGTGTTGAATTGACGATGGGGTTTTGGGTTGGGATTGGTTGAGCTGCTAGGAGATTGCTTTTGGTTTGAGAGGGACAGAGATTTGGTTGGGGAGATGGCAGATGAGGGGATTAATAAAGGAAAAGGAAAGCAGAAGGGGTAAGGCTGGCCATTGCAGGGAGAATAGCAAGAGAAAAAAAAATTGGGTTTTGCTGTTTGTCGGTGTTGAAGAAGAAAAAAAAAGATAGTGTTTAAAGGGTTTGGGTGTGGCGGCTTAAGGTTTTTCCATGGTGGTTTGTATGGTGGTTGGTGGAGAAGTCCCATCATGGATCATAGCTCTGATACCATGTTAAGGATTAGAGAAAGAGATAGTCGGAGCCAATCATACATGGAGAGAGATAATTGATATGAGAGACTCAAATAATATTGTATGAATGACTCAATTTATTAATGAACAATATGTTACACATTTATAGGGTTACATGGAACATTCTAGACTAATCTAACTTGGTCAACAAGATATAAATCTCCTAATTGATATACACAATCTCTAATATTGTTAAGTAATATCTAAGAGATATTTACAATATATTCTTGGAATATACAATATTCCTAATAAGCTTGACAATATAAAGATTCAGGGTCACTCTTCTCATAGCCAATTAGTTTTGAGATGGAACCTCAGACTTTATCATGGTATCAGAGATGGCTCTTTACACGTGCGAGCCCAAAAGAGGCCCATGATGACTGAACTCCGCACAATCCAAATATGTCCACGTTTAATTCCAAAATTTAGCTAATCATGAGGGGGCGTGTTAAGAGCAAGCCAATTGGTTATGAAATGAAACCTCAAACTTTATCAGAAGAATAGCTAAAAAAATAATCTTCTTTTGAGGAATAAAGATGATGTTGCAAATTAAAAGTACGTTTAAGTTTATTTTATATTCCAACACTGAGCATTGAACAAAATAAAAGATAGACATCAAGACATTGAAAATTATTAAAAATAAAAAATCAAATGCTTGATTTTAATCAAGCAAGTTGATTAATTTCCAACCTAAATCCTCTTCAAGAAAGAGGATTCATCTCACAAATTCTTCTAATCTCTTGTGCCACAACATTAGGTGCCTCCTCCCCTTCATTCCTCAACTTCCCACTAACTTCTTTAACTCTCCTCCTCAGCTCCACCCCACTCTCCTCCACCACCACCTCTTTTATCACTCGAGCCACCTCCGCCCGCTTATACTTTCCGTCACCGCCCCTCAAAACCTCCACCCCAACACCAACCTCCTCCACGAGCCTACCGATAATCGGGTGCTCAACTTGCATAGGCATTGCCACAATTGGTACACCAAAATACATACCCTCCAATGTAGACCCCCACCCACAATGACTAACATACCCTCCAACACTTTCATGGCCCAATATTTGGGCTTGTGGGGCCCAACCATCAACTATTAACCCCCTCCCCACTACTCTTTCAAAAAACCCATTGGGCATAGCCTCTTCAATACTTAGTTTCTTCCCACTTGGAAATCTCACAACCCATATAAAATTAACATTGCTTAGCTCCAACCCATATGCCAATTCCTCCAACTCTTCCTTGCCCAAATAAAACTCACTCCCAAAAGAAACAAATAAAGTTGAAAATGGCTTTTTCTTGTCAAGCCATTGCAAAATCTTGACTTGCTCCATATCATCTTGATTGAAAGTAGGGTTTGGATCAAGAAGTGGGCCCAATGTAACAACCCTTTTCCCAGTCAACTCAGACAAATACCCAATGTATTTCTCCTCAATCACCCTACATGCTTTGACCAAGATTATACTACAAGACAAGTCAAACCAACTTAAGAAAGCCTTAAAACCCAAAACACTTTCTTCACCTCCTAAAATTTTCTTATCAGGGGTGAGTTTATCAACATAACAATCCCTCAAAAAGATGTTTGGAAATGGGAAATTTTCACCGTGACGTTTGGCTAGGTGGAGGAAGAAAGAAGCACTGGTGGCGCCGGTGACAACCAAGTAGACGGCCGGGATGTTGATAGTGGCTGCCAAAGGTGGGACCCAATGGCCACACATGTCATACAAGACGATATTTGGCTTGAGATCATGGAGGAGGATGGAGAGAGTTGGTCCACACGATTGGAAGGCTTTCATGAGGGTGGGTTGGAGATAAGGCGGTAGGCCGGTGGTGGTGTGGAGGTGGGGCGGCGGGAGGAAGTCAACGGGAGGAAGGTGGAGGTCAACGAGCTCGATCGAATCATTGATTTTGTGTTTGATGGAGTTGAGAATGATGGGTGTTGAGACAAAGTAGATATGGAAGTTTCTTTGTGAGAGTTGTTTGGCTAACTCAATGAATGGGGACACATGGCCATGAGCTAGCCATGGTAACATGAGAACTTTGAGCTTGGTTTGCTTTGCAATTTCCATGGCCATGGATTTTTCTCTATCTCTGGTTTTTTGTTGATAGAATATATGGATTCAAGGTGAGGGAAGGGGGTTTTATTGAGAATTCAAACTCATTAAAATACATAATGCCAATATTATATAGCTCTTAAGCTGATGAAGTATACATCATTTGGATGGTTGGATTTGTAACGGCTGCATGCATCAGCCAATTTAATGTAACACTGTAACATGTGCTGTAGATTTGGCAACATTCATCTTTGTAGTATTGAGCGATTGAGATTTGACTAAATTGCAAAAGTGACATGCGTAGTATCAGATTATTATATGAATGTTGATAATATACATCAAGAACTTCGCACAAAGAGCTAAGCTACTAATGTCATGGCGAAGGTTATACCTCAGAAAGTCAGCGAAGTGAAGGTTTTGTATTTCTTATATATCCTTTCTTGCAAGAGGGCGGTCTGTTTTTCGATTTTAACCAAGATTTCCTCCGCTTAATGGATAACCATTTGCTACCAATGGAGAATTCTTAAATTGAGGTAGATTATTGGAATTTCTCCCTGGTAGTGTCAAAACAACCAATGTTACCTGCGTACTTTAGTTTATTAACAATTTGAACAGCTTTCTTAACTGGTGTTAAAAATTTAACGCCATTGTACAAATATTTTTCGAATGTGGTCATTAAAGTTTTTTTTTTTTGCATGCATGCAACGTAACTATTAATCTAACTGTGATAAAAAGGTCAAGATTAGATCTAGGGCAAATCAACTACCATTTTCTACTGAAGTGATCACCAAAATTAAAATCAAAGTGAACTTACTTTTAAATAACAATTGATATTTCTTTCGGAAAAAAAAAATAACAATTGATATTATAAAGTGTGCATCCACCATGTAGGTAGAGTTACATGTTGGGAGTATGTAATCCCCTGCCCCATATTATACTCTCTCTTCCGTTACAGAGAAAATTTGTCTCATTTGACTTTGGATAATCAAATTATATTAACTTTAACCATACGTCATTTGACTTTTGATGATTAATTCACATTAACTTTGACCATACATCAGTGTAATTTAATGAGCACAATGAAATTCTAAAATTTGTTATTACTTACTGATTTATCGATTACAATTTTTAAAATTTCACTAAAATAATTATACCCACATTAATTGTTTAGCCAAAATTCATTTGTATTGAGCATAAAAGTCAAAGTCAAATTTTGGTGGACCTATTCACCTAAGTTGCTTGTAGGGACCGATTTATAAGGTCCGGTCCGGGGCCTTGTACATAGTTTTAGCAACTCCTCCACCAAACAATCAATATCTTCATCTCCTTCCATTCTTATTCTCTCTCCAACTTCTCTAGCTTTCCTCCTTACATCTTCCCCACCACCTTCCTCCACCACCACCACCTCTCTTACCGCCTTCGCAACCTCTTCCCGCTTAAACTCTCCACTCTCATCTCGCAAAACCTCCGTCCCAACGCCAATCTCCACCACCAATCTTGCATTCAGTGGCTGATCGTTCTGCATCGGCATTGCTATGATCGGCACCCCGAAGCTCAAACTTTCCATTATCGAACTCCATCCACAATGACTCACAAACCCTCCAATACTAGGATGCTTCAAAATTCTGGCTTGTGGGGCCCATCCCTCCACAATTTTGCCCTTCTCTTTTACCCTTTCAAGAAAGCCTTCCGGTAAAATGTCTTCAACCTTGATGAGATTTTTCTCTCCGGGATTGGGAGGAGGAACCCTAATCACCCATATGAAATTGACATTACTACCCTCCAACCCGTAAGCTAGCTCTTCTATCTCTTCTTTCGACAAGAAACTTTCACTCCCAAAGGACACATACACGGTTGACGATTCCTTCTTCTCGCTTAACCATTCGAGGATCTCCGAATTTGCGTTAGTTTCATCGGAGTCCTCAACGAGTAGTGGGCCCACAGATATCACCTTCTTCTTGGATAAATCAGAAAGAAAATCCATGTATTTCCTCACCATCTCTTTGAAGCATTTGACCAGAATTATGTCACAAGACCCATCAAGACTGTTAAAAATAAGATCTCTCTCACTGTAGCCACTAACCGGTGGAGATGGAGCGGCAGGGCGTGCCGCCATCTTCTTCATCTCCGACTCCCGAAAAACAATAGCAGGAAAAGGGTTAGTAACCTCTGGATGTTTACAAACACGATACACAAAAGATACAGCTGCAACCCCAGAGGTTTGAAAATGAACAGCTGGGATACAAAGTTCAGAAGCTATAGAGGGAAGCCATGGCTGCATGATATCATATATAACCAAGTCAGGCTTGATAGTTTCCAGGGTGGTTGTGATGCAATCAGGACCGTATATTTGAAAAGCCTGCACGAGTATAGGCATTAGATGAGGGGAGAGGCCATTTGTTGTGTGGTAATGAGGAGGAAGGTCAGGTAAGGATGGGAGGTGTAGTTCGACTAGGTGGATCGAGGGGTAATTATCATCAGAAAGTTTAGGCCGGATTGAAGTGAGGTTGATCGGAGTGGAGCAGAAATAGATGGAGAAGTTTTTATGGGAAAGTTTCTTAGCTAGCTCTAAGTATGGGGATATGTGACCATGAGCTAACCATGGGACCATGACAACTTTGGTATCCATTGCCAAAAAAATCGCTTGCACTAAAATGATGATTATAGGAGAATGTAAAGAGTAATATTTAAGGTAGAAAGTAAGAACAGAAAACAGAAAGCTAAATGAAAGGAGGAGGTTTATAGTGAAATGAAGTCATTGCTGATGATAGGAATTGCAAAATGCAGAGGTGAGCAATGACAAGTAATGCCATGCCAAATGCACAACATTACTGGAAGAAAAGGTCAACATCAACAAGGGAAAACCAGTGGTCAGAAATCTTCAAACAAAGATTGAATAAAATCAAAGTTTTATCAGCCATGTATCATCACAAGCACCACTAGTCCAAAATAATCAAAATTCCATCGGCACATTATATATATCGGACAAATGTCAACGCACGCAATCCACATAATCTTTTCTAACAAAACGATCACCAAAATCATAATGCACATATTGCTGAATAAGAGAAGAGAAGATAATGTATCTCAAGAGTTTAAAATAATATGGCTAAGATAATCTGAATAAATAAAGCAAGATGTAAAATTTGGCTCTATGTATTGTAACAGGGTGGCTGGGGATTAAAATAGCCAAAATTTAACTTACATCGGGTATGTTTTCAAGACTGAAGACCAGATGGGTAGGGACTTTCTCTTCAACATTCACCTGCTTACACCCAAAAACTGAATAGACCATTTTGTCCACGGAATGGGTTATCATCTTCTATAGCAGCACTGCAGTTAAGGTCTGTCAAAGAATAAAGAAATCAAAATTAGCAGAAATAACATGATCCTAATTTTTAGCTGGAAGGGACAAGTGTAAAAATACGTACTCAGTTTCAATCAAGATATATTTCAAACTTTATGGGACTATAAAATGGCCAATTTGCCAAATAGAAAGTAATAAGAATACAAATCTATCAAGTACTATCACGACACTAATTGTAAGTAGCGACCAAGAATGATAACGGAGTAGTTGTATTTGTATCAACAACAGATGTTTATATTTGCAATATCTCTCACAAATATGCATAAGAACGAGGAAACGATAATTGAAAGAGGACACATGCCCATGAGATAGCCATGGCCATTAAAACTCTGAGAGCTTAGTTTGTCTGGTGTCCATGGAAGTCTAAATTGCTCGCAATCCTCTGTGTGTTTCTTTGTAGGATGAATTTGAGGTGTCCCTAATGTTGAGAACAACATCCGAATCATGTGAATGGGCATGATTTCTGAGAGAAACCAGTTTCATTTACGATGGAAGTTTCATTCTGCCAGAAAGCACCAGGCCAAAAGCTCATTCTTGATTGATACTCTCTTAAATTGAGCAATATGTTGCCACAAGTAGTGGAACAATGTGAAAAAAAAATAAAAAAACATAGCATACTAACATGTACTCCCTCTGTTAAATGTCCTTTCCATTTTCGTTTGTCCCAAAATAAATGTCGTGTTACTAAAAATAAGGTAAAGGTTTGGTGATCTTTCTATACTACCCATTCTAATAGGCACAAGCATTGCAATGTCATAGGAGTTGTCAAGGAAATATAACTAAAAGCTTAAAAACATTCACTTGTCAACTATGACATTTATTCCGGGACAGAGGGAGTAGCCCTTACTAATAAACAAACTACAGCCTTGTAGAGAATTTTTCCACATATAATTCATTTACGGTATGCGCTAATGTTTTAAATGGATTATGTAGATAATTCTGAGTACTAACTCCGTCCCATAACAACTTGCACCAATTTCCTATTTGGGTGTCCCGTTGGTAATTGGTAAGTCTCATTTCCCAAAATGACCGTCTTTTTCATTTTTTATTTACCCTGCACCACTTGCCAGACTCACACACTTAAATTGTGGGTCCCACTCGCAAGTCACAACCCCTTTCCCACTCAAAAAACTTTCGAATATATATATATCCTCTCCTCAACTTCTGTGTTGGAGAAAAATGGTGCAAGTTGTTATGGGACGGAGGGAATACATACTACAGGGAGAGCACTATCTTTGCCATATGAGGATTGTTTTATCATAAAATCTCAAAAAAAGATCGAGTAAAAGAGAAAAAAGAAAGCTTTAGAATTGAGCCCCCAAGAAACCTTTAGTTGTTTTACCCACTTAGAAGCACTTATGAAGGCTATACCATCTAATCTAATGCAGCCTAAACCAGTGGCGGACCTAGGATTTTTTTCACAAGGGGGGCAAAATTGCATAACACATTTAAAGAGGGCAAAAATAAATGTTAGTGCATTTATATTTTTACATAAATGGGGGCAAAGTCTAAAATATTGCACTAATACCCCAAATTTAAAAAAAAAAAAAAAAAAAAAAAAAAAATGCACTAGTAAATTTTTTATTTTTAAACAAAGGGAGGCAATTGCCCCCCATCCACTATACCTAGGTCCGCCAGTGGCCTAAACGCTTGGCTCACTTGGCAAGCTGAGGGCCCACTAGGCCAAATATTGAAGAAGTTAAGAGTTGCAAAGCTGTCATGATCCATAAACCAAACAAAGATCTCTCTAATGCTAAAATGTGTCTTAAAAGAGACTCAAATAATTACACTCCTAAAGAACAACAATAATTTTAAAAACAATAATTTGCATAAAAACTACTTAAAGAACATATAACTTGGATAAGCTGAATCAAAACAAAGCAAACTGCTTTTTATATTGCAATACAAAGAGTGAGAAGGCCTTTTGAATATCCAACTTACAGGGTTCCATTTTCAAGATTGAAGACCAGCTTTAGTTAAGTCCTCCATATCTACATTGACCTTCACGCCCAAACTCGATAGACCATTAACCATGGCAGGGATATCCTCTTGTAATGCAGCAGCCAAACCCTGTACCAGAAGGAAGAAAACAAGATACACTGAAAAAAAAAATCTTACAAGAAGATTACACGTGTATATCCTTTACTTTTAATTATTTCCTATTTGTGCACCCAGAATCTTAGAGTCATATTTTTATTGCTTATTAGATTTCAATGGACTTCCGAAGATTCATGACTGAGGAGGAGCGCACTACGGAAATGTAATACTGCGTGTTCATCATTGCAGGGTCTTAAATTTCAAATTATTTAAATAACCATGAATAATGATGTTTTCAGTTCATTGAAGTAGAATGACGGGTGCAACAATTAGTAAATTTCACTAGAAAAATCAGTAGATACTCCATTAGATAAAAACATCATTACTTGGAGTAGCAATTTTATAAGCTGGTGTGCAGTGAAGAAAAAGTCAAAAGGTTTCTACCATTTATAGTGAATGCCTTTTTACAAATCCAAACAAGAAATACGGTCAATAATATGTTATTTTCTCACGGAACGAGTGGCCAATATATGTTCAACAGGTTTACCTTCCTCTCATCCTCTTTTCGACACTTAATAACCTCCAAAGGCCACTCACTAACAAGCTTCTGAAGTTCAACCATCATATTTGGCCTCTTTGCATCATGTAAACTCTGGCACACATATAAGAATGGTCAAATTCATGACAGAGCACATAAGCGTGACAATAGCAATAAAAAATTTGCATGTAAGTAGCAACCAAGATAAACAGTTGGATTCATCACGCTAAAACTGAAGAAAATGGACTGAAATAATTATTGACAGAAAAGTTCTAAAAGCAGAACACATGAATGATAGATTAATGTGGATGGTCAAAAAAGTAAATTTTCTCAGATAAGAGCCCGTCTCTTCCAAAATCCAACGACACCAGAATCTATTATATGGCCTAATGCGCGGCTCATCAAACTACTCCTTTCATTTTACCCAGAGAGCTCTTGCTTTCAACAAGTTGGGCAGTGCAAAAAACTTTTTAACCATAGTTACTTGTGTTCATAATTTCCACATCATTTTAACTTGCCCTTTGTTTGTGATATAAACTTGGAAAATACGAATAACTTTGTTGTTAATGTGGTTACTTCAAGTAGTTATATTTAACCTTCCAAATGGAGACTCTCCGAGTTTAACAAAGGAAGTAAGCGATGGATAAAAATGTATGAGGAACGTTAAGAGTATTTCTTTGTGAAATAAAAATCATAATCATATTTTTCCTGACTCTGTTCAGATATTTGTTTAAAGGAGGAAGACTGTAAATAACAGCTACCTGATTAAGAACTTGAATGACTGCAGCAGCATTATCAGGATTGCGCTCTAGTAGAAACCCCTGCACAGATGGTAAATGGTAAACAAACCTTCTTCCCATAGTTGTACACTCGAGTCAGACTGAGAGAAGCAAGGAGAGTATGTGAAAAATAACGCTTAATTGGATAACTGTGATCCGATAAATGAAGTGTGATATTTCAGTCTCTTCCAAGTACATAGCATCGAGGGAAATCTTCTTCGCGTCGCCATTAAAAACTCAATTAACTATGATGATTATGAAAAGTCATTCAAGTCCAAAATGAACTGTGCAAGTTAAAAAGAAGTGTGTAATCAACATCAACCTTTTAGTAGCCAGACCCTGTCTACACTAACAAGCCTTCTGACAAGAGGCGACATTACCAATTATTCTAAATACGAACTGGCTGCTAGTACATATGCATAAGTGTATATTATACATCCACTAACATAACTGTAGGATGTAATACATTTGATCTTACAGAGAAGAAACAATTCAAAGTTCCACACGTGCAACACTCATCAGGTCAAATGTATCAGGTTAAAATGCTTAAGATTATTCTTTTCCATTGTTATGCAAGTCATAAAATCCATTAGTTTCAGGAGTTGAGCTTGTGATTGTGTATCTCTCTCAGAAATGGAATTGCATAACGGATCTATCGCGGCATGGGTTAAGGGTCCAAATAGCAAGCTTTGACAGAATTCTTATGATGAGTTAATTGCACTTCGGACCATATTTGGCACATGGTTAGAGGAGCAGAGAGTCGGTATCCAACAAGTTTCCGTATGTGCACATACACATGTTTAATAGCAACAGAAGGACCTTTGGAGAGTGGCAATGCTTCATAGATCGACCATCTGAATGCCTTGTGAGAAACTAGAGTTCTATGAGGAGATTGTAGCTCAGAACTCAAAAGCTAGAGAGTTACTGCTTTCCTCAATTGAGAGTAATCTCTGTAGTGTCTAAAGCCAATCAACAAGTATGAAGGGTACAAAACTAAATGACCAAAAATATGTTCCCAATGTCATTTCGTAAATCCAAAGAAAAATTTGTACCAAATCATAAAATTCCGAAGGAAATATTACCTTAGCACATGATAGAGCACTCGTAATAGTATGTGTTTTCATTGATTCTGATCTAAGCTTCTCAGTCTTCCATAAGCTATCAACGTCTCCTGTAAATTGAAGGAAGATATAGAAAGAAAACGATCAATACCTGTTTCCACACAGGAAGTGATCCTACACATTTGAGAAATCACCATTCCAGATTAAAGACAGCATGTTTTTCAAAAAAAGAAACTATGTCCATCAAATTGTAACTCATTGGATCAATCTCATTCCCAGCATAGCATCTTGCCTACTTTTAACCTAAACGCCAGACTCCGTGAACGTATCCAATGGAATGGGTCATGTGCTAATCACATGTGATCTTCAATGGAAACATTCACCTAGTATCTCTCCTTTTTCTTTTTGGTTTCTTCTTTTAGTTTTGTTTCTTTTTTTTTCTGAATGGTGTGGTTAGGGGCTGCGTCATATGCACTCACGAGGGCCGAAATAACCTCCCCCTCCAACCCACAAAAAAATAGGACGATCGATTTTTATATCCAAACAAGCGAAACAAGAGAGCCTGTGGTGTGAATTATTTCCATTGGATGACAAAGTTCGCTATTAGATCCACGTTAACTTACCTTATCTTATCTATCCTAGTAGATGAAAAGAGTAGCGAACAAATTGGCCAAAGGATGCATGAGCTCCACAAATCGGATGCAAGTATAGACCAAATTCCCAAGAAGCCCAACAGTGTTAATGGATGAAGGAAATATTCTCTCTTAGTTTTTAGCACTTCTACTACAAGGTCTAAGTCTCTTCTTTCAGTCCTTCCCCTCACCCCATTTTGATTTGAATTTCCCACAATGTTATCATCACTCTTTCATATGTTATTTCCGGTGATTGAACTTTGGTTTGATCCCTTCCTCGCATTGAAAGTAACTGGGCAAGGGCGGAAGCAGGTTTAATTTTAATTTTCAAAATAACAACCTCCCAAGTTAATCCATTAATTTGCTTCATATATGAGAGGAAGGCAATAATTACGTATATCATTTCCATCAAATGACTAATATGACTACTATATGTTTATTTTCATTAAGGAAAGTCATTCGATCAACTGCATGACCTATTTTCATCTATGAATCTAACCCAATTTGGTTGATGGACCAACTTGACTCATTCCTAAAAGTATTAATTAAAGGTCTAAAAAACAATATGTTTGACAAAACCGACCACAACCACCACCAGTAGTCTAAGAAAATTATTTGCAATTAGGCTGGAATGTAAAAAGAAGGTTTAATTTCGGTAAGGTAGCACAAGTCAAAAGGTTTGAAATAGATTAATAATACCCACCCACAAACCACTAGCATACACAAAAACTCACTTTCACAACGACATGGAAACGGAAGTTTGTGCAGACCTTGTTTTGCCGCAAAAGTCATCCATGTATCGAAGGAAGTACGTCGCAGTGTTACTCCAGACTTGACAAACCTTTTTGCATATTTACAAATCAAATCCCACTTATCCGTATTGTAACAGATGCTGCAATGAGTTAAACACGTGCTTTAAACTAAAAGGAAGTTAAGAGTATCATAGAACCAATCAAATGACTTTCAAAAATAACAAACAAAGCAAAGAAGATTGATTTATGTTTCACTTTCACATAGGTGGTTACTTAGGCGGCAGCCATAGAGCGCACCTCCCAATAGAACGAGTGTAAATTATGGCTGCTTAGACAGTGCAAACAATTCCATATTTAATCAGATTGGAAAGATAAGTGTATACCTAAAAACTAAATCTGCAGTACCAGGTTGTAGAGGTAAATCATTCGTCTTCAAGAGCTTCATCACATCTACCATGAGGTCAGCATCATTTCTTTGTTTAGCATGCAACTGTAGGCACAACGATAAATTAACATAATACGCAACTACATGAATGACAACAGCCGACCTCAAATAATATTAAAGCATTGTACCAGCAAAACGTTAGCAGATGCAACACTTGGAGTCAATCCATACACATTATGCTTGCACAAAGCCTTCTTACCTACACAAAAATGAAACCAACTAGTCCATACTTAGTTTTCAACATAAAGAGCATAATTGTTCTAAAGACTCAGGTTTGG
The DNA here is from genome assembly GCA_026119855.1 of Campanula takesimana. Taxonomy (NCBI): domain Eukaryota; kingdom Viridiplantae; phylum Streptophyta; class Magnoliopsida; order Asterales; family Campanulaceae; genus Campanula; species Campanula takesimana. The sequence goes on from JAOWBW010000274.1 coordinate 1,191,086, forward strand.
TAGCTGCAGAACCACAAACACCAGATCATGTATTGGCCCCTTCGACCGTAAGGAAGTTTCGGTAACGCATGGATAGTGTGCCTAAACATTGAGGAGGAGGTAGTGGCGCCATAAATTTGGACATGATCTTGAAATTTTGCAGTTAAAATAGCTAACTGACACCTACACGCGGGAGACACTTCCTGGAAGAGCTCCAGAATAATACTTCCTTCACTAAATGGGCGTAATTTTTAGCTTTATACGGATAGAGAGATATATATCAAAATCTATAAATCAATTTACCTGGTCAGCTTTGTAAATGGGTAACTTTGGGGTGGGGTAGGAGGAACAGAATTAACGAAATGAGATTCATTAAGAAAAAGGATGGAGAATATATACAATGCATCTTTTTCAATAGAAACCTGCCGGCTGCCGTGCAGTTAATGAAACGAGAAGGTCTGAAGTTAAAAACAGGGAAAGACATACATAAATCATACCAAAGTCAATAGCCCCTACTCGTACACATGCCTTGGTAACTTCAAAGCAAAGGTTGCAATTGAAATTATCATGAATTCGAAGATTCGACAGCCTCTGCAACCACAAAACTTCAATTATCCAGAGTTCATCATATTGTGAAAATACTATCCTAATCATTGAGCTACAAAAGACACATATATTCAGGATGTCACGTAGCCAAAAAGCAGTAAGTTTATAACTAACAAATCTGCGGACAAGCTGCAAAGTATCAAAAAGAAGCTTAATGTCTTCGTGATTTTCACACTTGTCGATGAGTGACCACATCCAGGCATTTGGAGGCGCAGTCCTTTGTTCAACCACAGATTTGTGCATTCTATCGTAGACGTCCTTAACGTCATCTGCAGTTCAAGCAAAACAGACTCGTAATCATGAATAATTTACCACACCCTATAATAAAAATCTTCAACCAGTATGAAAAAGTTGCATCAATTACCAGTAGCAGCGCCTTCAATTGCACTAGCCTCAGACAAAAATGTTGCCTTTGACATCATCGAGCACATTGGACCACGAGAAATGCCAGGCAATTTGTTAGATGCCAATGTTTTCTCTGTTTTCATATCATAAAATCAAACATTTAAGCATAAAATCTCAAACAAAATTCTTCATTCTGATTGAATGTTCTAGTATTTCAAGTAAATTTACAATCTTCCAATTCATCAAATTCCCTTCAGTCCTGATCTTTTCCCCTCGTTCTTCACATCGAAATGAGGTAATCATACGTAAATTTATCAAAGCAAAAATAAATTCAAAACTAACAAGGTCTATACTTTTCATCGTTCTTCTATGATTGTGATTCTCCGACAATATATTAAACGGAGAGCAAAATGAGAGAAATTTGCATAAAATTACCAGAAGAGTATAATGTTGTTGAACTGAAGGTACGGAAAGTGGCACCACATTGATTAGGGCTCCGAGCGATGTCGACGGCATCTGTATTGAGCGAGTGAACTCGCGCTGAGTTGAGAATAGTCGGTGATTGACTCAGTGCGGCAGCAAGCCGGCGAGATTTTGAGGCGACGTGCAGCATTTGTGTGTGTGTGTGTGTGTGTGTGTGTGTGTGTGTGAAATCTGATTTCCGCAGATATGGAGCTGCAAGGGTTTTAGGGGAGAAGACGACGATGAATTATTAGGTGTGGTGGCGGAGCAGAGACGGTACTATGGGGTCTTGAAAATGTTGCTTACGTGTTTTGTATCTATTGAAAATCATTTTCACTCAAAGCAAGGCTTTTCTATGGTGAATTCTAAATACAAAGCACCGTTGTGTACAAGGCACAGTAATGTCAAAAATGCCCTTACCCGGATACGCGTGTTTTGTGTACTCTCTTACGAAATAATAGGGTTTTTTCGCACAGGTTTACACAAAATATGGAAAAGGTTGAAGTTGTTTGTTTCGTCTGTTTATACACGAAATCATGCGTTGAATTTCACCCAATTGTACACGAAATATAATAGTGCATTTCACCAACTATTACACGAAATAACAGCATGCATTTCACCTAAATAAACACGAAATAAACAGTTTTTAACAAGGCTGATGCATAATTCATACATCCAAACATCCAAACAAACAAATGTCATACAAACTGGATGATTCAAAAACCAATACATGATACACACATACTATGGCCTATTTCTTGCAATTATTGTTCGTTCGCCGCATTTGAGAGTCGATTGAATGTGTCTATCCGGGCTCTGTATGGCATGACCAGGTTACTTGCGCTTGGTTCACGCTCATTCTCCCAATATATCGATGGTGAAGGTTTTGGGTAATCATTATCTGACATGTGCAGCTGCAAAAAATAAACTTTTGATACTTAATTAAATTTAGGATTTTTGTATTAGTTTATCACTCATAAATTAGTTACAATAATAACTTTTTCAAAAGAAAATATTTATTTATATAAAATTGATCCCTCGAGATAATTTATTATAATTATTTTACTCACGTATCTACCTTAATTTTCAGCCATTAAATGTCTTAAAATACAAAAAAAAAAAAAAAAAGTATGTCTCCTTTAGTTTTCAATCATTAAATATTTATAAATACTCCCTCCATCCCAAAATTATTTTCACATTTGACTGATGCAGTCCACGGGCTTCTAGATCATCTTAATATTGCATTTGCCACCTTGACACATCACACACTGTTAAATCCAACCACTGTTGGAAATGGGTTTGCAAAATTAGGTTTGACCTAACTTTGACCCAATTTTCAAATAGATGTCATTTATTAGAAAATGAAACAAGTTACAAAATTGTATTATACTATGTGAGTAGATTAAGAAGATGTATTTAGTTTTTCAAAACCATTTCCGGGTGAATGAGAAATTAATGCTCAAAGTATGTAACTTAGTAATGAGATTTGAAGAGTTATGAATATGGAAAGTCATATATCCCACATTGGTTAGAAAATGAAAAAGATTAGTGTATTTATTATAGCTCATCTAAGGAGGTACCAATCAAGTGTGGACTTGGGCTTCCAAGCGTAAGTGGTCCATTGGGCTAACCATGCTAGCTAGTGGATACATGGAACAATTTTGGGCTAGCTCAAAATTGACCCATAACCCGCGAAGGGCGGTTTAGGGCGCACTTCGCATCGGGAGCTGTGGAGCCTTAAATTTTTGACCAGCTCAGACCATGGGTCGGACCGGCCGGTTCGGGTGGAGGTGGCGTGGCATGGTTGGAGCGGTCAGACCGCGGGTCGGAATCTGGGGCGCATGATGGGTTCAGTGTATCTGGACGTGCCCGTTGGATCGGTTCGGAGCACCCGTTCGCATAGGGATGGGGCGGTTCGCTGAATCTCCTCCCTCCATCAGGTGCAATCGGACGGCCCAGATTCACCCGATCAGAATTGTACCTATTCCCAGAAAGGACACCAGAACTCTTCGAAATCTATATAAAGCCCTTCAGTCTGCCATTCATTTCACACCAAGCATTCTAGCTTTCTATAATCTGTTCAAAGAGCATATTATAGCATTCTCCTCTTCCTTCAAAGTCCAGAAGTTCCATACACTCTTGGTTCGTAGATTTTCTTATTTGTAGTGCTACTATCAGAAATTAAAAAGTCGTTTTATCTTAAAGAGGATTGCCAGCAACCGTAAGCACCGTAGCGGGGCAAAATCTTCTTGTGGAAATTGTGTCATCACAAGACTCGACTTCCGTCCCCATTTTCGTTTATTTATTTCCGCATTTTCGAGAAAACCTTTATATATCAATAACAACCACTACTATAAAAATGTTATTCATGTTACTACCAAGTCTACCATAACATGTAACATATGTTAGGGTTATTTCACTTCATGCACATCCACTTGCTCACATCTCGTTTATTGATTTTAGCGTTATGTGGCGACTGTTATACAGAAACCGGCACGTGCCCCAAATTCATGCATCATACTATATCATAAAGTATATGGGATGTCAAATTGAATTGTCAAGGTACCAAAAAAAATGTGATTTACAAGCACATTTCATACACATTCATATCAGTCAAAGAGGGTTGAGGCATTCCATTACCATAAACCCAGAATTTTATGTAGTTTCTTACAATCAAACTATAGGATACAATTAATATTGTAGTGTACATTAATCCAGATATTTCTTTTCCAGTCTAATCTGAGAGCTACAACTCCAGATTTGGAGGAAGAATTACACAGACAGAAACGTTTCCGAGGCACATGAATTGGCGCCTACAGTCATTTGAATTGTTATGCAAATTATACTGCAAACAGTAAAAAATATTAAGAAACAAACGCAACAGACATGATGAAAGATGCAATGAGGAGGTTTTTTTTTTTTTTTTTTTTTTTTGAGTTCTCTTCTTTTTTTTCGGAATTTCGCAAGCAGGGTTATCAATTTTTTGGAGCTCCTGCATAATGAGATAGCATCTGTGACTGTTAAAAATCGGGGAGTTGGTCATTGAGGAAGAACGGGAGGGGCAATTGTGCGGGTGTTGTATGACCAGCAGTGGCTGCATTTCTGCCCTATTATGTGGAACACTACTTCAGTTGTATCATTGCAGTCATTGCACAGGATCCAAACCTGCAAATTAACAAGGATTGAGATTATTATTCTTTTTACTCTAGTTCTCCCTCCGTCCCAAAATGATAATCTCATTTCCCTTTTTTATTTCTCACAGAAAGTTAGTCCCATATACAACCTAAGACTTCAAAATCACTGAAAATTTCCAAAACTTATAATGTTTGAAAAAGTCAAAAGACACTATCAATTTGGGACGGAGGGAGTATAAGTTTAGCTGTAATAATTAAATAATAATAAAAAAAAAAAAAAAAAAAAAAAAACTTTGGTAGGGAAATCGTAATTCGGATCAAGAAAGATGTACCTTCTTATGTCTATAGTCCTCAGGCATGACAGTCGCTTCAATCTGAGAAATACAAATAATTTTTTTAATCAAATCGACGAGAACTACTTAAACCCTACTTGATGATAAATGACAGGAGGCATGAGAAGGCGCGCGGGGGGGGGGGGGGGGGGGGATCAAGTGCCCCTGCCTTAAGATAATAAACTACATCTAGCCTATCGGGCTTGTTAATCACGAGCATTATGCAGAAACAAGTCCTCTTGGGGAAAAAAAAAAAAAAAAAAAGTAGATAATGCATACTCTCGCAAAAATGTAAACTTTCCTTTAAAGGAAACAGATAACTCAATAAGGACACGCTGAAACGACTCACCTCTTCATCTATTCTTTTCCAGGCTCTAGACATATCAATGGTGGATCTTGAGCATATGGGACAGCAGTATCTGCATTACTCATACATTGCTCGTAAGAAAAACGAAATATTTCATAAATTGATTAATGGAATACCATTTATTAGTGTTTAATAACGCTCACTTGTCACGCTTAATCATCTCATGGTAGCATTCACAATGCATTGTATGTCCACACTTCATCACTGTAGTATCTTTCAATGAATCAAACAGATACTGCAAGTTCACAGAAAGCCGTAATTTGCATGTTACATACTATATGTTCATTTTTTTTCTAAAATAATCATAAATATCGGGTTACAAGCACCTCATAACATATGGGGCAGTGATGGCGCATGGAGTTCTCTACACAAGAATGATTATTGCGTAGACTAACAGAATAACAAGACCCTGCCATATAAAAACATCACATCAAACAATGAAAGTTCCAAAAAAAGTGGCGGAACTCTATTTTAGTCCAATGTTCTTAAAGCACGTTTCACTTTTACCATTGTACTATTATTATTTTCCGTAAAATCCTTCTTACTTCCTTAATAACTTCCATTTTAGCCCCAAACGTTAACAACATTAACTAAACTTGACGGAATTGATGACTTTGATAACCACAAAGGATGGAAGTTTGAAACTTTCTAATGAGGGTTAGTTTGTAAGCTTTCTCATCCTACGTTGGCATCCACGTACGTCATCAATTCCGTCAAACTTAGCTAATGCTGTTAACGTGTGGGGCTAAAATGGAAGTCATAAATGTAGTACAAAGGATCTTATGGAAAGAAATAGTGCAATTGTAAAAGTGAAACGCGCTTGTATAGTGGACTAAGCGTAGTTCTGCCCCAAAAAAAAAATGAAGTGCTAAATAAATGTACATAAAAATATAACAGCGAGTTAGAGCATACCACATTTCTTGCAGTGGAAGAAGTTCTCACGGCCACCGATTCTGAACAAATATAGTAATTCAATTTAGAACAACTCCACTTTCGACTCAAGTAGATTGCTCAAAAGAAAGAACAAAAATATTATCCCGCTACGTACTAACCTGCAGATACCACAGTCTTCACAGTGGAATTGCCCCTTATCAATCTGCATATTACGTTCAAAAGGGTGGCAGCATTAAACAAAGGAAACCCCACCAGGAAAAAAAAAAATCAGAAGTCCCATGAAATGATGATTAAATTTATTAACTCTCATTTTAAGAGGGATCAAGCGTTCTTACATCATCGTCATAAAAGTTGCATATGTCACAAAAATATTCTCCCATATTGACACCACAGTTAGTGCAGGTGCGAGCTACCTGGACAAAATGCAAACATTCAATATATAAAAACTGAGGTTTTGATCAATGGAATCATGAGATATTCTGCTTCAAGTCAAAAGAGACGTACTGGCTGCTCTGTATCACAAACGGAACAAATAACCTGAAATATAGAAATATTCATGTCTTAGTCTCAATTAACTATTGAACCGAAAACTCTGCCCCAAAAAATGAGCTTCTTTTTTTTATTATTTATTTTTTTTTTTGGGGGGGGGGGGGGTAGTCGGCCAAGAAGTAGCAGCAATTAAGGCCAGATTACTAACTCGTTCACAAAATAATCGGGGTGAAGATCATAATTAAGGAACATGATCCAACTTAAATATTACCTGCTTCACATCGTGTCGATCGAGTTCATGCCGGTCACAAGGGTTTCTGAACATATTCTGATCAATCAAACAATAGCAACACCAAGAACACACGCTCATAAGAATAAAGATTTACAGGAAGTACTGATTCACAGAACATAATAAGGAACGAGGCCATACTAGACATGACTCAATATAAGAAACTTAAAGTAAAAATACCAAAAAGAGAAGTGAGATCTATAGATAGACTCCCTCTGTCTTTAAAAGTTAGTCTCACTTTAATTTTCATGATCAACTCGATTGAACATTAACCAAGGTGGCGTTTGTTTTTTTTAAGTGTTAAGTCCTGAAATCTGAATGCATATCTGAATTGATAAGAGGCAGCGTCTGAAAGCTGATTTCTGAATTATTCAAACTGTTTGATTATTCGTCTGAATACGTATCTGAATTTAGGATTACGACATTGAATGAAGTAGAAAAATGACGTGAATAGTTGTTTATATAGTGTTTTAGTTGGATATCTTTAGAATTATGAGTTTAAGAAAAAATATAAATTGAAAAAAAAATCAATTCAGAGGCAAATCAGACTTCATTTTAGGTCTGAACATTAAGAGGCAATTCAGATGCTTTTAGATCTGAATCTGAAAAAAAAAAAAAAAAAAAACGAGACTTAATGCCTTAAGGTCTGACCGATTCAGACATTCACCCCATTAAGTGGCTCTGAATGGAAAAACAAACAAGGCGCAAGTTAATTATCTCAATGAAATTCTAAAACTTGTTACTGATACACCACTACTAATCAATAACAAATGTTAAACATTCATTAGAAAAATTAAATGAAAAAAATTATTGGTTAAAGTTCAATCAAGTTGACCACCAAAATTAAAGTGAGACTATCTTTATGGAACGGAGGAAGTAATGCTGAAAAAACAAGGAATAAGGGAGTACCGTAGCTTCATTATGACAATGGCGACAATCATAGATCTCATTACAGCAAGGAGCTCTAATCTTACATCTTCTTCTATAATGCTTGCATCTAACACAAACCCACAAAACAAATCAATCATTATTTCAATCAAGCCCATCAAAATGAACAAAGAAGCATACTCAGATAAATAGATATAAAGATCAATAGCAAGATTTCATTTCTAACATAAAGTCAAACTAAACCCACCAACAAAATTGGTCAAAGATTCAAATTTTAGATATACCCAACAACAAATACCAAGTCTAAAACCATATTTTCACATCAAATCACCAATGAAATTGTTTGAAGTCACACACTTTAGTTATGAGCATAGATGAACGAATCACAAGCAAACCCTCATATTCAAATCAAATCAAACTAAACCCCACAATGAAATATGATTAAAGATTCATACTTTAGATTCAAAACATAAACAAATTTCATTAAATAAAACTAAACCCATCAATGAAAACACATATAAACAAACACAAATATACAAATGTAGATGTACCCGAAACCCATCTTCCCAAAATCGAGGCGTTCATCGGAGGGGCCTTCCATTAGAAAATTTGAAATTGCAAACGGAGCTCTACCAAAAAAAAAAAAAAAAATGGTGGGAGCTCAGATGAGGAGGGAAGGCACAGAATTGGCTGAGATTTGGGAAGATGGGGATATCTTGTCTTCAAGTGGCTTTGGGAAAATGGAATCAAGTTGAGGGGTTGCCTTATTTATGATCTTACTTTAGGAGTAAATTTCAATATGGCCCCTAGTATATTGGCCTAACTATGAATCCCACCTTTCTATTTAGGCTGGTTTCTAATTTCACCCACTCTTTTTGTTACACCCGAACCATTTAATCCATGACAAAAATTTGTGTGAAATAGTCTCACGGATGAGACGGGTTTCGTTGAGAAAGTGAATGGTTTGCCCCCTATGGGTGGAGCAGGGCAAGCTCATTTCATCTCTTATCGAGACCCATATCATACATGAAACGGTCTCACAAGGGACTTCCTCTTAATCCATAAACATGAAGTTATGAGAGACGCAAGGAGCATATATATACGCTCTCCGTCGTAGTCATAAAATAAATAACGGTTTTAACTTATAAATGATTTTGGAAAAATGTGTTTTATTTGTTTGTACCAAAGTAAAATCGATTGCTTCCTTACTTATAAATGCAACACTCATTTTGTGACAAAATAAAAGGAAAAGTAACATTTATTATGAACCAGATTTAGTATATTATTTCATGTTAATGGAGCAACTGTGAATTCTAGTAACATGATGTGGTAAATAGTTCATTTTTCACGTTCTTCTAGTTTTGTTTGGTGGAACTTTTAGTATTATTCCGTTATTCTTTCTAACGGGTTTTAGGGCATAACAGTCTTATAGATATTTAGATCACTCGAACTAAAGGTTTTTACTAACAGCCGCAAATAAAAGGGGTGGTATTGGATGGTTTCAATTTCAAGGGTTAATTAGTAAAACTAAACCAAAATATATGGATGTCATTGAAATATACTCGCACACAGAGCATTTAAATAATGGATTTGGACTTTCTATAAAAGGAAATAATTAAGGTAAGTAAGCATTAGATTACTTCAAGATTTGAGGATTAAGTACATCATTAAACAAGGCATTACGGAAAAGGGTGAGAGAGAAACAAGATATGGTGATCGGTTACTCAAAGCTTTTTTTTACTCAGTTTCCTTTTTTTTTTTTCTTTTTTTTTTTTGTCTCTTGTAAAATGCGTTTTTTCAATAAGTAAAACAAACGTATTTTTAAATGTGCGGTGACGTTTTTATAAATAATTGAAACTATTTAAATAAACGTGTGGTGGCATTTTTGTAAATAATCAAAACTTCTCAACAATATCTAACACTCTTTAACACACGAACTGGACATTTGTTACAAAGCAACTGGATATCCTAAACATTGATACTAGCCATCTATAAAAACTTCAATTAAAGAAAAAAAAAAGGTCCGTTTGAGGGCCTAAATGACATCTTTTGAGGTTTTTAAACTCATAGACTTTTGTAGGTCTCTAAATTTCCTTTGGAAAAAAAAAACATCTGGATATCCGTTACAAAGGTTCTGGCTATCGATATCAAGGGTCCTGTCTATCAGTCTCCAGGGTTCCGGCCATCGGTCATTAGCTTTAAAGGTTCTTTCAAAATGCTCACTGGCTATCAAAAACATACAACTAGCTATCAAAAACACTAGAACTGACACCAAAATACACTTTCACTTGCACTAAAATAAATCCAATTTAATTTTTATTTTTTAAAAAATTCTCACTGACGATAAAAAAAAAACATCCAGAGCACTTTATCATCTATATCCAGAATACTTTATCATCTATATCCAGAACCTCTTGAGCGTGATATCCAGAATATTTTTTGGTCATAATCTTGTTCAAATGTGCTTGAAATCATATCCAAAGTACTTTATTATTGATGGCTAGAACCTTTTGAGGTTGATATCTAGAATCTTTTTTTGTCATGACCTTCAAATGTGCTTGAAAATCATATCCAGAAGGCTTTATATTGATATCCAGAACCGTTTGAGAAGTTTCGATTATTTACAAATATGTCATCGCGTGTTTTTTAAAGAAGCTCCACATATTTACAAAAATACCACCACGCTTTTTTTAAAAACACGTTTTTCTCGTGAGTTCTGTAAAACGCGTTTTACCCAAGATTTTGACTTTCTTTTTCTTATTAGGAGCAAAAAGCTTACGAGAAAGTTTTAAGTGTTTATATTTATGCATGTAACAAACTGACATGCAGTGGCTAAAATATTATTTGGAAATATTCATACTTTATTTTCACATAAATTTGTGTTTGAGTACAACTTTCAGAAATAATTCTATCAGAAGATACTACAAATTTTAATAACCCAAAAATAAAGATTGAAGTATCATTTTTTCTATACTAAATAAATGATGATTTTTTCAAAGAATTACTTCATTTGTTTCAAAATAAATGTCATTTTTTTTTAGATTTTCACCAGTTTTAAGAAATGCAATTATTATAACTTAGTGAAGAAAGTATCAAATATGCCCATATTAATAGTTTCTCTCCCCTACACGGTTCAACCCTCAATACAAATTAATATAGTGTTACAAGTTCCAAAGAATGGTAAAAATGACATTATAATGCTTTAAGCCCAAAAGCGACAATTATTTTAAACCAAAAAATTTACTTAAAGGCAACAGTTATTTTAGACCGACAAGAGTATATTTTTAAACAAATATTCATTTGTATTCTAAAGTAATCGAGTCCTTGTAACGACCCCAAAACTCGTCCCTATTTATTTTATATTTTGGGGATTTTAAATTGAACTTATGTGTGCATTTTATGTGTTGCATCATATTTTATGATTTACACATCTTATTTGATTATTTGAGTTAGTCACTTGGTTAGTAGTGATAATGGTTAAGGGAGTTAATAGATTGAGTTAAAACTATAGGGTCCTTTGTGAAAATATAACTATAGGGGCTTAATTGTTCAACTTGAAAGTAGAAGGACCAAAGTGAAAATTTTATAAAAATCTTTTATTTGTTTATCTCTTCTCCCTCCCTCTCTGATATCACAACACACACACACAGTGCTTTTCCAAGTCTCTCTCTGTGTCAACGAAGAAGGTTAGCGTTCTTAACTTTGATAATTTTTATCATTTTATTTACTACTCCATTTTAAAATCTAATTATACTAAAATGTTCAGGGTGTTGAGTAGAGTATTTCTACCCGATCAAATATTATTTTCTCGATACTTTTCCAGAAATAGGTAATTTACTAATTCCCCTTTAAATGTTAAAATAGTCATATATGTTATATTTGACACTTGTGATTGTTATTTTGTGAATTGGATGATTTTTGTGATACTTGTAATTTTGGGACAAAGGGAGTAGTATGAGACTTGGTTCTAATAAGAGTTGTAATGTCCCTGGGTAAGTTTTATACTCAGGTTTAGTTGTGTTAAGCAATTGTTGTGAAGAGTATGTTAGTACTTTTGGGACGGTGGAACGAAGGGAGTAAAATTATCAAGTTTTAGGCTACCAGGAAGGCAAAAAAGCTTAATCGGGTGATGGGGAGCGCGCTCCCTTTTAGGGAGGGCGTGCGCGCCCTCTTCTTTTGCAGTTTGTCCATTTTACGTTCAATCTTCCGGAGGCCATAACTTCTTGATCCGGACTCCGTTTTGGACGTGTAAACTATCGTTGAAAAGCTCTTTTCGAGTACTACAAGATGAATTGGTTTATTCAACTTGAATTAAGGTTCAAATCATGACTAGGTTCTGGTTATTACCCTATGATACTCCGATAGGTGTTTTATCACACAAAAGGGTATGAATTAGTCCGTTTGTGATCGAGTTTGGAATGGTGTAACCGTTTAGGTTCATTTTGGGTGTTGTACATCTTTATGATGCTTTAGTGGGGTTTCTTACCTTGAAATCCCTTGTGTGAGAAATGGGTTTAACGTACTTGGTTGTTGAGAATCGTGTTCAAGTGTGTGCAAGAATGTGTTATGACTTAATGTCATTGATAAAAGATGAGTTGTGACTTAATGTCGTTGATAAAAGATGGGTTGTGACTTTATGTCAATGGTAAAGGATTGTGTTGTGAACTCTTTATGAGTAACGTGTTTGCATCTTTATGATGAGCTTGTGTGGTTCCCTACTTTGGAATCATGCCCCGGTTGTTGTTTAAAGCAAATATTTATTATTATGCTCTCGTGTAAAGTCCAGCTGTTACTTCTTGTTGTGGAGTCGGGCAGTGGTAGGGATTATAATGGCACACGAGCCAAGTTCATTGTAAAGCTTCTACCACTGGTTTCCCATTTTTAACCCCTTTCCTTGGGCCACGGATTGGGTTTGGGCTAGCTCTCCTTTGTGTGAGTTTAGTCACCGTTTGGGTTATGACTTTGTGTCATTTTCCCCCCGTTGTTGTTGTTGTTATTGTTTGGTTCCGGAACCGGCTTCAGCCCTTTGGTGTTGCTCTGTTGATACCTCTCAGATGGTTATGTTTGATTCGAAAACCTTGGCTCAGTATCCGCTTATGAGTGTTTATTTCCGCCTTATGTGTGGTATGATGAGTTGGCTTTGCCTCTCATGTTATGTGATATGTGAATGCTTATTGACTTTGTTCAATTACGAGTATCATTTCAGCATGTAACGTAGTTGCATTTTAGTAGCTTACTGAGATTTATTCTCACCCCGTTCCTTTCAAATTTGTTTTCCTTAGATAAAGGTGAGCCAAGGGGATGGGTCACTTACACAAGGGAGGACGTCGTGGTGGTTTTGGTAAGAGTTTTTGGGACAAGTGTTTGTAAAGGCTACATTATGTAAATGTATAACCTTTGAGGTAGTATAACCGAGACTTTATCCATGTATCACATATTTTGTTAAGGTATGGTGATTGTACATTTGTATAAGAGTTTATAACCCTTCGGGCTAAGTACTTTCGTTTGTGAAAGTGTTTGTAAAGTTTGTTTGAAAGTTAAATGGAAGTCTTTGAACTTCGAGTGTGGATTTTGTTAAACTTTATGAAAGTATATTTCGAAAAAAATTCTAAAAAGTGTTTTATGACGTCTTCCGTGCGTGTCCTAAACGTGGGGCCAAGTAGGACCACGGGTTGGGGCGCGACAGTCCTCATCCAAATGTTCATTTCTCATCCTGGATGTAAATGGTTTAGTTTGTAGTTTGGGCTAATTTGTAGCCGAAATACTAGTTATTGATTTTTATTTTTTTTTAACCGTATTGAGTCATGACAAAATTCGAACTGAATAGAACTAACCACAGTTAAGCTTTGTGGTTCAGACCGTAGTCCAGATTGTGGTTCACACTACAGTTTAAACCAAAATTCAGATTATGGTTTAGACCACGCTTCTAACTGCAAGTCATGTTCAAATTTGTTTAAAATTTTCAGTAATAACTGATCGAGAATGAATAGCGAGGGGTGCTAATAAAACAGCGAGGTCCAATAGAAAAATTGGGGCGGAAAAGAGAGAAGGCGAACGAGAGAACGGACTATGCAATATTGAACATGAAGAGAACTTGGTTGGTTACGTGCGAGTGCGACAATAAATATAACAAATGATAAAATAGAAAATGAATAAGATGCAAAACGAGTGTTAGATTTATTCTAATGAAATGCAAGTTTTTTAATGATATAATGGATATTACTTAAAATACAATTTTATGGTTACGTATGTGGTTTGACAGTTCGGCCCGAAAGATCGGGTTGGTGGTTCAGTTCCACAATCTCAATCTGCGGTTTGGTTTTTTTTATTCGATTTAGGAGGGACAGGCCATGAACAAAACCTAATCAGGCAGTTAGTTTGTCAATTTTTGAAATCGAACCAAACTGTTGATACTTAGACCCCATTCTCAATCCTGTTTCATTACGACCCAAAGAAAACAAATAAAAGACTGAAAAATAATACAACTACATTCGTGTCGCAAGCAGCAGTGATTCGAAGCAGTGATTTCGAAACACTTGTTTATGTTATAACCGGTCAGAAAAAATGAAAAATAATAATGAACACAAGATCACAAACATACATATTTACGTGGTTCACACAAAATAACTACGTATGTCCACGAGCGGATGGAGAACATATACTATTATTGATGCGAGACAAAGATAACCGGTTACATGTCTCTCTTGTATACACGAATATCTAAAGACCTAGATCAAGAATAGAGTATACACCAATAGAGAAAATCAAATGAGTATATGAACTACTGAACAACTCCAGGCAATTAGATATGTTCATACGACCTATTCTTAAAGTTGCAGAGTTTTCCAACCCTAAAAGGACTTTCTGGTCCGTCACAGTGCGTAACAGGTTGTCACTGTCGCGCTCTTGATATGACGCGGCCGCGTAACTGTAACTCAAACTTTACTTTACACGTTCGCACATGTAACTTGGCTCAGTCATATCGAAGTCAAAATTTGAATTTGGCTTCGATTTTATTTTGTTTTCGTGTTTGAATCAAACGTCTTTGATTCAAAGCCACTAACCCAACTGCTTATAAACAAGGTGTTCATGCGAAATGTAAGGTTGATATTGAGATGATGAGTGAGTTTGCAAAAATGGCTGATCAAAAAATATTTTAAAAAGTAAAGTAGAAAAAAAATTAAAAAAAATTTGGAAGAGTGGATAAGGTGATAGTGAATTAAAAGCGACAGGGTGTCTGTCCATATGGGTTTGAGAGAACAACTAACCGCGAATAGGGGAAAGTGAGTATCTCTTGGGGAAATAAGTCTGATACGAAGTTTTTTTTTTCTTTTTTTTCTTTTTTTTTTTTTTTGACAAAAAGTCTGATAGGAAGTTAGGAACTTGGAATCGACTATTCGGTTGAGATTTATTCAAAGTTTATTAATACTCCCTCTCTCTCTCTCTCAGTCTCAAAATGATAGTCCCCCTATTTTTGTGGTTATTACGAATAAACTTTAAGCAATAATTAAGACTACTTTTAATTATTCTTATGAAATTTTAGAAATTGTTCTTGATACACTATTATAAATACTGTTAATACCAATTTTTAGATTCACATTAACATAATTATAAGTAGCCTTTATAATTGCTCAAAGTTCCCTCGTGGTAACAAAAAACAATGGACTATCTTTCTGGGACGGAGAGAGTATAATCCATTGAGATTGAAAGAGTTGAGATATACTACTTCCGTTCTAAAATAATTTTCATATTTGACTATTCAAACTTTTTTAAAATATGAACACTTGTTATACGAGTCATGCTATGTTTATGCACTTTTAAGTCTAAACTATGTAAATCTAAATAACTTTTTGATACAATGAAAAATGACAAAAAGAAGACCATTTTGGGACAGACGGGGTATTGTATTATTTTGTGTTGGGGTGCAACCCAAAGTCCCACATCGGCAATTGAAGAAATAATTGCAAGGTATATAATAGCACCCACCCACTTCATTAGTATGAGGCGGACAATACCATACTAATGTGGGAAAGTGGTGGTGGTCGTCGTGGTCCCTACATTTTGTGTATCACATACTCCTTCCGTCTTATAATAATATATAAAGTAAAAATAGAAATATCACATACTCCTTCCATCTTATTATAATATATAAAGTTAAAATAGAAATCGTTAACGATATCGCAATTTAATCAAAAAATTGTAAAAAATACAATTGAATTGATAATTTTTGTTTTGATATTATTGATTAAAGTGAGATGAAAAAGTACGTATGAAATGTATTCAACGGTTTATGTATTTGAATAACCTCATCATATGTCGGGCTTAAAAGTAAATTGTTGAATCATGTGTGATACAAATGTTGTATACAAAGTAATATAAGAGATTTTAATTTAGATCAGAAGCTCAATCGAGTATTCTTGTTATTATTTTTATTATTCTTTGCTATTGATTTTTTTACATTTTTATTTTTATTTTTTAACGAGTCTTAAGCTAAAAAACAATGAGAAAAATTGAATTTTAAAACTCACCGAATGTGTAACTTGACTTTATCATTAGACATTATATTATGAATAACCTGATTTTCTTATACAAGTTAGTTGATGTTATAATATATTATTATGTGGATGTCCTTTGAACCAGAAGTGTATAAGAGAAGCTTTGTAAGATTATCTTTCGCGAAGCTTACTAAGGAAGTTTTGTAAATATCTTCAGTGAAGCTTACTAGGGAAGCTTGGTAAATATCTTCAGAGAAGCTTACTAAGGAAGCCTTACTAAAGGATAGTGTTTATCCTTATGGAAGCTTATAGAGGAAGCCAATTTTCACCTATAAATAGTAAGCTCTAGTTTCATTTCAATAGACTTCAGAAGTTCTTAACTTCTATCTTTCTCTCTTGTACACTCTCTCTATAATAGTCTTGAAATAAAATATTATCTATTGAGATTATCCTCTTGGTTCTCCATTTTTATAACACGTTATCAGCACGACTTCGTTCAAGTTCCAGATCCTGAGCTACAGTCACAAAAGTAGGTACGGTATCAGTAAGATCTACCTAGTCTCTTTTCAAGTTATTTTAAAATTATATCTTATATATGTTTGCAGGATTTTAAAATAATAAGTGAATATAATTATATGATGTTTAAAATTACATCACAGTTAAAACTATGTGGAAAAAGAATAACTGATAACGATATGCTAGAGAAAACTTTCTCCATATTGTAAGAACATGGCTTGCAACACAAGTCATTTAGTAATTTCATACATGAAATCATACCTATAATGTTAATATAAAGTGTAGTGAATTAATATAATGTGTAGAATTTCTGGATGTAATATTACCTATTTTTTATGGGCAAAGTGGTAATTTAACATCACTAAAGGTTGAAAGGGTGTAGTCCCTAAATGAGGTGCCTTTTGGTTTCATATATAAAGGGTTCTCCATCAACCCTAGAAATCACTCCATTCATTTTATTTTCTCTCCTAAATAATCTTCATATTGCTAGAGACATTAGAGAGAAAAGGCGCAATCATTTAGAAGAACTCCGTTCCTTTAATTCTTCTTCTTCTTCTTATTCTCCCTACAACATCTGTAATGGATTCAACAGGTATTATTTCGCTTCCGCCTTCATCTTCTTCCTCATTCTTATTCTGAAAATGAGCGTGGCATTCAGGGATGTAAAGAATTGTTCCAACAATTGGTATCAGAGCCCCGTTCATTTTGGTTTAAGTTTGGGTTCTTCTTTGAGAAAGTTTTGTACTTTCAATTTGATTCATTTTCCCTGTTGAATCATTAAGTTTTAATTTTGATTAAAGACTCTAATTCGTTCATAGAGTACTGATAATCATCATCTAAAATTCAGAAAATGGTTTGAAAGTGTTTCGTTCATTAAATTAAAATGGTTCAAGTTAGACTATCCCTTCATAACATGGTTTTATGTTTTAAGTACATACCATGTGGATCTACTTACTTGATTCCATTAATTTTAAAAGCAAGATTATCCTAAATAACATGGTTTTATGTTTTAAGTACATACCATGTGGATCTACTTGTTATTCATGCATTTTGGGATAAAATATGGAAAAAGTGCAGCAAAAATGCATGAAACGGTGGCTTTAGCCCGGTCGGGTATTATGTTCCGCCCGGTCGGGTCTTATTTTCCACCCGGTTGGACTAAATGTGTTTGCCCGGTCGGGTCTTTGGTTCCGCCCGGTCGGGTATTAGGCAATGCCCGGTCGCGCATATTCACTATTCACAAAAATTTTGCCTTTTCCAAGATGTTGCACAATTTTGTTTCCCCTTGTAAACAAAATCATAATTATTTTCAAACCTTAAAGTTTTTGATTAATTATATGCTTTGATAATTTTATTCATTATTTAAATAATATTGTCGCCTAAGTGATTTACGTTATTTAAACCCTAAAATTGTAAAGTGTTGGATGTTTGAGTTGATATGTGAATGGCTTGAATTTTCCAAAGAAGATCTTGACATTTGACTAAACTTGGGCATTCATATGGTAACAAGTAAAATGAACATTAGGTTATTTTCTTAGATGCTTATGTCGGCCCAAAGGAAGATTAAGTATTTATTAAAATATAAGTTCAAATTACTTGTTACCTAAGGCAATCATTTATGAGTCAACTCGCAATCCAAAGATTAGTTTTGATGTCATGTTGATTGTCTTGTTGATGGATTTCGTTGATATAATTAATCATTTTTCATTATGTAGTATCTTATACATGTTTTGTATTCATTCTTGTTCTCGAAATTCCAACAGATTTACTTATAGCTTCATCCGTGATTACTGCTATGAGTACCTTACCGATGCTTAATGGGACTAATTTTAAAACTTGGAAAAATAAATTGATGATGATCTTAGGCTATATGGACATAGATCATGCATTTAAGGGAGCCGTTTCCTCTTCCTCTCTCTAATGAAAGCACTCATGAAGATTGCTTAAATGAGGAGAAGTGGAAACGCTCCAATCGTGTGAGCCTAATGATCATGAATATAGTTGTCCCGGAGACTATTTTGACCGGTATCTGCAAGGAAATTGATGCTAAAACATTCCTTGATATGCTTGAGGAACGTTTGGCATCTACCTCTTCTTATGGGACAAAGAGAAGAGGGAAAGAAACTGTGGTTGCAAGTAAAAAGAAGCTTAATGGATCATCTCATGATCATAAAGAAAACAAATGTTTCTTTTGCAAGGACCTTACTAACATGAAGTTCGATTATCCTAAGCCTCACGCTTGGCGTGAGAGGTATATCATTTGGTCTTGTTTGTATTGTATTAAGGCTAATTTGGTTTCAGTTCCTATATTTACATGGTGATTGGATTTTGGTGCAACCAATCACATAAGGATGTTCAAGTAGGATTGCCTAAATTACCGAATACCTAGTAAAGATGAAGAAATTCATCTATATGGAAACTAGGAATCCGGTTAGAGTTATAGGCATAAGGATCATTTAAATTATTGTTAAGTACTAAGTATTATTTTGTATTAAATAATATATTTATTGTACCATCATTTAAATGGAATTATGATATTTATCACAATATTGGACAAGGAAGGTCACTCTTGTTCATTAATAATAAGTGTGATCTCTATTTTAATTCCAAATGTTGTTGGCACTAGTACTTTGTCAAGTATTATTTCTTCTCTTGACATTATTCAAACAATAAATGTGTCCCTTAATAATGAAACCAAAACTAGAAAGCAAAAGTTATCAAGTAAATTTTATTTTATTTTTCATTAAGGCATAGGCATTTGGGTCATATTTCCAAGAGGAAAATTGATAAGCTTATGTTAAATAAAATCTTAAACAAACTTGATATTTTGGAAAATACTTTTGCATTAAATGCCAAGGAAATTTACAAACTTTAAAAGAATAGTATTCTCGAAAGTATCAAGTGTCTTTAAAACTAATACATATGAACATTGTGGGCCATTCATTATTCTTTCGTGGAAAGGTCAACAATAGTTATTACGTTTATAAATGACTACTCTCAATATGAATGCATTTATTACTTCATGCAAAGACTCAAGTTATGAACGTTTTCAAGTCTTATGAGGTCAAAGTTGGAAATCAACTTTGAAAGACTATTAAGAACATTAGGTCTAATCATGATAGAGTATATCATGGTTGGAATGTTTGTTAATGGGAACAACGTCTAGGTCCTTTTTACTCGCTATTTTGAAGAGTGTGGGATTGTCTCCATCTACATTAAGTCGGGTACGCCTAGCATGAATGATGAGAGACATGATAAAAAATTTAAGGAAATGGTAATAAGCATGTTTTGTGCTTCTTTTACCTCACTCATTATGGGCGATACATTCAAACCGCAGCCCTTATTTTCATTAAAGCTCCCTCTAAGTTACTAATAAAAACCCTTTATGATTTTGGGACGAATAAGGAACACGTCCTTAAATCATCTTCATTTATGGGGTTGTCTAACATAAGGGTAGACCTTATAAGTCTACTAAGGGCAAGTTAGACATAAGATTGTTAGTAGTTATTTATGAGGTAAGCCGAAAGATCTAGGGGATATATAAATTTTACAACCCGAAAATTTGAACATTTTGAAACGAGAAAAGCTAGGTTATTTGAGGATGTTGAATTTAGTGGGAGATTAGGTGTAATATTTTGAATTTGGAAAAGAAGAGGCATCCATTTCTTCACCTCTTCCATAAGTTCCAATTGGATTTCAAATTTTGTACTTGATATTCAAGAAGAACATACAATTCAAAATAAATATGGTTTTTCTATAAATATTGAACAACATGAAAATGTTGATCATAAGAAGGAAATTCAACAACCTCAGAATTAGTAAGAACCGGTGCCCTTAAAGAGATACAATAGAGTAAGAAGGATTGCAATACCGGATAATTATGAGATGTATCTTACCGAGAAATTAAGGACACATAGGTTTAGTGGGAGATGAGCCATTCATCTACCATAAAGCCATTAATAGTCATAATTCGCATAAGTAGATTAATACCATATATAAAGAGTTGAAATCTTTGAAAGATAACAACTTTTGGGATCTTTTACATTACCTAAAGATGTGAAACCTATAAATGGGTCTCTAAGACCTAAAATGATTCACAAAAGTAATGTTGAAAGATATAAAGACCCATCTAGTTGCTAAAGAATTTTCAACTCATAAGAAAGGCATTAATTATCAAGAAAGAACATTTCCCGGTATCTTCAAACTCTTTTAAATCATTATGGCACTAGTAGCAATTTGTGCCTTAAACTTCATCAAATGGATAATAAGAGAACTTTTCTTAATGGAGACATTGAGGAAACTATCTATATGGAGAAATTCATTTATGACTTAAGCAAACTTCTCATTAATGGTATTTAAAGATTAATCAAGTTATTCTTTCATTTGGTTTTGAAATGAATCTTGATAAATATTGTGTATACCATAAGTTCAGTGGGAGTAAAAATTATAATTTTGGTCTTATATGTGGGTAATATTTGCTTGCTAGTAATGTTTTAAACCTTAATAAGGAAACTAAGAAATTTCTTTGGAATGAAAATTCTTGGTGAGGCATCTTTTTGTATTAGGAATCCAAGTTCACTGTGAGTATTCACGGAGTATTTTGGGATTATCACATAAGGCCTATATAGAAAAGGTATTACAAAAGGTATAGCATGCAAAACTATAAACCACTTGACACCCCTAATTTAAAGGAGACATGCTTAGTCTCAAACAGTGTTCTAAAGTTAATTATGAATCCAAGTATATAGAAAATATCACTCTTTTCATCAGTAGTAAGAAGCTTAATGTATGCGTAAGTCTTACATTTAATGTTGGGATGCTTGGTCAATACCAAAGCAATCCGGGAGAGAACATTAAGTAGCAGCCAAAAGAATGATAAAAGTATTTACAAAACACTAAAGAACTACTTGCCTATATTTTAAAGTCGGATCATCTTGAGATCATTAGGTATTCCGATATTAGTTAAATTATATGGCTGCATAAGTTTATTAAAAGGACTGCGAATTGTCAATAAGTGTCGAAAGACCGCTTAGGTTTTATGGTGACAATCGGACGGTAGTCTTATAACAACAAGAGTTCATCAAAGTCTGAAGGATATAGACATTAAATTTCTTGTTGTAAAGGAAAATGAACAAATAGAAATACAACATATAGAAACAAACTCCATTTTAGAGGATCCATTTATGAAAGCGTTATCATCTTCAGTGTTTCACGAGCATGTTGCTCATATGGGTGTAACAATTTTGATAACATTTAATATAGTGGGAGTTTGTATTGTTATTTCATTAATTGTTCTCTTATTTAAAGTTTTGATCTCATTTGGTTACGTTGGACTAGTTGGAAGAATATGTATATATTCATTATTCCATGCTACACATCTACACTTTTGATCTATGTCATTTAGTTGGATTTGTATACGTGATTACTGTGGGTTTAGTTACGAATCAATTACAACGACTGCCCCTTTAGTCCTTATACTTGGATGACTAATGGACGAGATTGTTATAGATGACAATAAAGTGCGCACATAAGGGTTGTTATTTGTGTTATATTTATGGTTTTAAAGGAAAGACTTTGTTTTGCAACCCAAGTGGGAGATTGTAAGAACATGGCTTGCAACACAAGTCATTTAGTAATTCCATACATGAAATCATACCTATAATGTTAATATAAAGTGTAGTGAATTAATATAATGTGTAGAATTCCTGGATGTAATATTACCTATTTTTGATGGGCAAAGTGGTAATTTAACATCACTAAAGGTTGAAAGGGTGTAGTCCCTAAATGAGGTGCCTTTTGGTTTCATATATAAAGGGTTTTCCATCAACCCTAGAAATCACTCCATTCATTTTATTTTCTCTCCTAAATAATCTTCATATTGCTAGAGACATTAGAGAGAAAAGGCACAATCATTTAGAAGATCTCCGTCCCCTTAATTCTTCTTCTTCTTCTTATTCTCCCTACAACATCTGTAATAGATTCAACAGGTATTATTTTGCTTCCGCCTTCATCTTCTTCCTCATTCTTATTCTGAAAATGAGCGTGGCATTCAGGGATGTAAAAAATTGTTCCAACACATATTCCTTCTTTGTTTTGCTCCTGCAGTAACAATATCGAGAAAAAGGTTTTAAAAGATATTCTGAATTGATCTCATGTGGCTGAGCAAAATAATGAGATCTTATTAAAAAAAACACGAAGCTCGCCCCACTGGCTTTACTCCGTTCCCTGAAGTGAACGCGAGTATATATGATAATACTGAGCGAGGCCGAGAACGTGGTCGTGGACGTGGCCGTGGTCAGGGGAGATTTTATAATCGGTATCATAATGACAATCACCCCAATAATGATGGAAATATTTCTCGCCACCAGAAGTGGAATAGAGAAGGTAAGAATGAAATATTATCGACTAGACAAATTGAGCAACCGGTAAAAATTGAGAATTTATGTTATCGGTGCAGAATGAAAGGCCATTGAGCCCGTACCTGTCGTACGCCTAAACATCTTGTTAAGTTGTATCAAGCATCAATGCTGAATAAGGGAAAGATGTTGAAATAAATTTTGTCTATGAAAACGATGATGTGAATCAAGATCCATCTACAAGTACACATCTGGTTATATCAGATTTTCTCAATCCAGATGTAAATGATTACATAAAGAAACCCAAACTAACTAAAGTATCTGACTCATTATTATTTACTTTAGTGTGTTCTATTATTTCAGTGTGTGTGTGTGTTCAAACATATTTAACTTTTATTTATAAGTATATTTTATTATAAATGATGTTAATATTAGTACAATATGTGGTAGTACAAAGATAATTGATGGCTCCAGAAGAGCTAACATAGTACTACTAAGAGGAATAAAAAATCAATATAAAAATGCATTACTTTCATTTATGTCTCAAAGAAATTTACTATGCTTTAAAGATATTCGTGAAAATGGATATCATATTGAGATAAGTAATGAAGGAGAGATGAAATATTTATACATTATAAAGACTGAATCATGTAACAAATATGTGGTAGAAAAGTTACCTCTATTTTCCTCTAAAGTATGCTATACAAAGATTAGCATAATTGAAGTACAAATGATAGTAAACCAGAAGTTTACTGATATAAATGGTCTTATAAGTAAACCATAAGTTTACTAATATAAATGGTTTTAACAATAAACCAGAAGTTTACTAATATAAATAGTTTTACCAGTAAACCAAAAGTTTACTGATATAAATGGTTCTATTATATGGCATGACCGGTTGGGGCATCCCGGTTCTAATATGATGCGAAGAATTATGTAAAATTCACATGGGCATCCATTGAAAAACCAGAAGATTTTTCAATCTAATGAATTCTCATGTGCAGCTTGCTCTCAAGGCAAATTGATAATTAAACCATCAACAGCAAAAGTTGGAGTTGAATCTCCAAAATTTTTAGAGCGAATTTAAGGTGATATATGTGGACTGATTGATCCACCGTGTGAACCATTTAGATATTTTATGGTTTTAGTAGATGCATCTACTAAATGGTCACACGTAAGTTTATTATCAACTCGCAACCTGGCGTTTGCGAGAAATTCGATTACGATCACAATTTCCATATTATGTGATCAAGACAATTCGCCCTGATAATACTGGTGAATTTACATCAGAGGCTTTTAATAACTATTGTACATCTATTAGAATAGATGTTGAACATCCAGTTGCTTATGTTCACACACAAAATGGTTTAGGTGAAGCATTTATTAAACGAATTCAGTTAATAGCTAGACCGTTGCTTATGAGAGCAAAGCTGTTTTTACATGAAGCAGCACTTATACGCATCATGCCATCGAGTTATCATAAGTTCTCCCCATTAGAATTGGCTTATAGTCAGGAGCCAAATATTTCCCATCTAAGAATTTTTGGGTGTGCGGTATATGTTCCAATTGCTCCACCACAACGCACCAAGATGGGAACCCAACGGAGATTGGGGATCTATGTTGGGTATGATTCTTCTATTATAAGATATCTTGAACCATTAATAGGAGATCTATTTGCGGCATATTTTGCCGATTGTCATTTTGATGAAAAAAATATTTCCAACATTAGGGGGAGAAAGTAATAAGCTGGAAAAGAAAATCAAGTGGAATATATTGCAATATTATCTTGATCCTCGTACAAAGAAATGTGAACCAAAAGTTCAAAAGATAATCCATTTGCAAGAGATAGCGAATCAATTGCCATACGTATTTACTGACCTAAAAAGAGTGACAAAGTCACATGTTCCGGTTGTAAATGCTCTTATACAGATTGATGTCCCGATTGGACAATCTTCTAATGAATCTAAATCATGCGTGAAGCGTGAAAGGCTTATCGGTTTCAAAGACAAAAATCCTCTAAAGAGAAAATGAGCAAATTATGAGAAAACCCCGTCGAGGTAAATGAATCTTCTGAAGAGATACATGACAAATCTGATCAAATACTTCCAGAAGAAGTTCAGGTACCTGTAATCATTAAGAATGATGAGATCTCGATCAGTTATGTCAGTACAGGAAAATGATGGAACCGAGAGGAAACAATTGTCGATAATATTTTTTCATATAATATAGCGCTTAATTTTATAAAAAATAACGAGGATCATGAACCTAGGTGTATCGAAGTGTATCGATATTGAAATAATTGGACAAAGAAAAATACGAAATTCAAGCAGAATTCAACTTACTTGAGAAGCGTGAGTTTTTCGGACATGTAGTCCATACACCTGAAGGTGTAAAACTAGTAGAGTACAAATGGGTCTTTGTGCGAAAACAAAAATAAAGCACGTCTTGTTGCACAAGAATTGTAACGCCCATCCTTAATCTCGTTAAATATTTGACTTGCTTGTTAAATTCTTGGCTAGCATAATTATATGCTATTTTATTTGAGTTAATTATTTAACTACTTTAAAAAATTAAGGTGGTTAAATGTCAAAGTTGAAAGTTTAGGGGGCTTTTTGTCAAAGTTAGAACTTGAGGGGCCTAATTGCAATTTCTCGAAAGTTATAAGTATATATAGTAGTGTTGCTTTCTCTGAGAAAGCTTAATTCTCAAATCTTCTCGTACTCTCCTTCTGTTCCAAAAGCTAAGTTAGGAATTCTTCCTATTCTCGACTCCTCGAGCTTAATTATCCCTCCGTTCGTGATTCTGGTCCCGGATAAATATTCGTGGCGTTTAATAGAGCGTTTCCTGCCAAACAGAAATTAATTTGGGTCAACTTGATTTTTGACTAGGTAAGCTATTGACTCCCCCTTACTTGTAATAACATGCATATATGTTATTCCCGCTACTTGTTCTTGTTAAAATTGTGTTTTGGGCAATTTTCGTGATACTAGTAAATTTGGGACGAAGGGAGTATTTCGTACAGAGAACCAAGAACATGAACCTAAATCTAATGGGTTTGCAAATTGTTAAATTATACTCCTATTCGTGAGACGGTAAAATAGTAACTGGATTTAAATATTATTAGAAAAATTGTACCATTATTTGTGGTACGGAGAAATGAATGGAAGTATTCCTAAATGGATATAGTAGTGTAATATAAAATTGTACTTATACTTTTGGGTCGGTGAAATATTTAATTGAAATAAAAGGAAATCCCCTATTATTTATGGGACGGTAAAAGAAATGAATTGAGCCTGAAATCATGTTTTGGGTATTGCCTAAGAGTTAATAAAAGTTACTCCTACGCTTGGGACGGGAAATTTCTTAACCTGGGAAAGAAATAAAAATTTCGCATTTTGGTACCTTGTGCGACCGCACAAAAACCTTGGGCGACCGCCCATCTTTCTGAAAGGTTTTTCAAAGGAAATGACCTGCTTGTGTCCGACCGCACAGGCCATTTTAGGCGACCGCACAGTTACCTGAAGAACAAAATGTTGTTTAAAGTTTGTATAAGTTGGAAGTAACTCTAGTTAAGGTATATAACCTTAGTATAAGATGTCCTAGCAAGTGTTGTGACACCTTAGGGGCATCAGAACTTGGTTTTAAACGTGTATACTCATTGAATTAAAATGAGAACTTAGTCTTGTACATGGACACTTATAGAACTCAAATGAAAACTTAAGTATAAGAGTAACAACTCTTTTATATGTCTTGAAAGTGCTATGAACAGGCACTTATGTGTTATACTTGTCTTGAAGCCAATGATTGTGTACCTTAGAGGCATTAAAACAATGACTTGAGATTGAATATCTTATGTAGGGGATTATGAACTTGTAAGTATGAGTGGTGTAGCTCATTTACTTAATTTGAACTTGAAGTAGTCTTGGTCTAGGTTTAGGGTACTACCCTAGATGGCCTAAATGAGTGTTGTAGAACACTCTAGTACTGAAAAATAGCCCCTTTGTGAACAAATAAAATGTGGACTTGAATCATAATTAAATGATAACTTGAATATAAGAGTAATAACTCTTTTATGTGTCTTGAAGTCAATGTTTGTGTACCTTAGGGACACCAACTAATGTCTAGAGCTTGAATGTCCTAAGAAAAGGATTGGAAAATAATTCGTGAAAGATGTATAATTCATCTTCCTAGCTTGAACTTGAAGTATAAGATAATTAACTCTTGTACATGTTTAATCATCCAAAGAAATGTATTGAGAACTTGGATATAAGATGATAAGATCTTGTATATGTATTGAATGTCCTGAATGTCTTGAATGTCTTGAATGTCTTGAATGTCCTGAATGTCCTGAATGTCTTAAGAGGAGACAGTAACTTGAAGTATAAGACAATAAAATCTCGTACATGACTTGAACATCCAAATTATTGGATTAAGACTTGAATATAAGATTATAAAATCTTGTACGTGCCTTGACACCAATATAGGTGTATGGTAATAAACTTGAAAGAGTCTTGATGTGTATATGCGAATCTTGCATATATTTACTTGATAGAATGTGGCTTCTTGATTGATTGGTACATGGTATGAATAACCAAAGAATTGGGTTATGGAACTAGATAGAGAATGATTAACTCTACTACCTACTTGAACTTGATACGTGTATATAGGAAGTGCTATAAATAAGCACTAAAGTGTAAATGATTTAGTTTTTAATCGTGTATATACTCAATGAAGTATATAAAATATAAAGAAGATATCTTGTCTTGAAATGAGTTCCTAAAGAAACTAAGGACTAGTGAAATATGAAGATCATTCATATAATCGTGAATACTACGATTTAAATTAATAAGAATGGTTATAGAACACAATATGTGTTAGGAAATGTATTCGATTATTAACAATACATATACGTGAAGTATGACTGTGTCTAGGTACAAGGTGACCTATTCTTCTACGTGTTTAGAGTCTAAGGTATTGGGCTCTACTTGATAGTAAGGGTATTGTGATAGACACTTTAATGTGTTAAACGTGATATAAATATGTACGTGCAAACTTGGCATGTGATTAAGTGATATACCCTACTACGTGATTGAGGTCTGTTATTAATAGACCCTAACTTGGATTGATCGTGTTACATGGACACTTACGTGCCATAGTTGAACTTGATTGGTATTCGCAATAATTGCGTATGGGTACTTGTATTCTCGTGAGCACATGATACATAATTACATGGTGCATATTCTCGTGAGCACATGATACATAATTACATGGTGCATATTCTCGTGAGCACATGATACATGATTACATGGTGCATAAAGAATAGTCCACTAATAAGGGACTGAGTTCTGTTCTCGTAGTTCAAGTAAACATCTACTTGTGCATTCTTGTGTGAGTCCAGCTGGTTCTCCTTGCTTGTTCGAAAATATATAGGTTCACGCTTGTCGCGAGAGCTGGGGTTTAAGTGACAATCGGGTCCCTATGTATTTCCGCCTGACCCCTTACTACCGGCCATAGTAAGGGCATAACTTCCTTGGTTGGAGCAATAAGCCTGACCTAAGTGAATGCGATTGTCTTGAACACCACGTGGATCTTGTTCTTGTGGATGACACTGGTTACCAGGTCTTCTTATATACTGCACAGCAGTTCTTGTTCTTGGTTGTCCTCAGCTAGAAAAGCATCGACAACAAATGGTATTCTTGGGAGGAATAAGGAAGGATTCAGGTACAAATGCGTGATAGGCCTATGTGCATCTTGGTGAGTTGGTTTAGCCTCTCACACTACTTGACTACTTGTTACCTGAACCTTTCTTGAGCTTGATTACTTGTTGGGTTGGCTTAGCCTCTCCTATACTTGTTACTTGATGATACTTATGTTTAGTTGAGTATCTACTTGTATTGCATGATAACATGACATATAGTTGCATGTTAATAGCTTACTGAGATTTATCTCACCCTTTATTTGTTTAATTGTTCCCCCCCCCAAGGAAAGCAGGGGATAGTACGCAGTGAGGCTCGATTAGCTGGGAACTTACTCAGCAGGATATTCTTGTTCGAAGTTAGTGTCCTTTTATATTTTGGTAAGGACGATCTTGTATGAGTTAATAAACTCTGGGCTTGTATTGGGGTAGTATTTGTTGTCCCTAGACAGTTCTTGTTGCTAGCTTATTTGCTAGGCATGTCTTCCGCTGTATGTAACCATTTTGGTTTTAATTTTCTTGGTCTAGAACTCGTGTGAGCTATCTTAGCTCCCTACTCTTGAGTATATATATCATGTCAGTTTTGTTTTTAACAGGTATTGTTCCTGTTTCCCGTTAGTTTCTTGTTTCTTGTTAATTACGCGCACCAGGTTCGAGGTTCTATTAGGGAATCCCGGGACTTGGGGCGTGTCAGTGTGGTATCAGAGCTATGGTTTAGCTCTTAGCCTGGATAGGGTCTATGGCCTAGGTTGGGTTAGTCTTGGGTGTGTTTTCGACGCCGAGTGCTTCGTTACTTGTTGTCATACCAGGCATAGGACTGGTGTTGATAGGATTGATCCAATTGGATTAGATGATTCGAGAATCTAGAGTGCGAGTCTTCAAAGACTTAGGCGTATCTATCTTGTCTTGTGGACATTGTTTCGTGCTATATATGCATGCTTGTCCTTATCTCGTGAATTGCGTGGAAGTGTATTCTCTAGTAAGAGACTACGTGTTGATATTGTTATTAGTAAGAGCTTGATAGAAGTGTGGGTGATAACACCCTATACGTTCTATGTTGACTGGGTCGTGTCACCGATATGGGACATTGATGTGATACGTGATATAGCTTGGCTGTCTACGTGTCATGACTTGGCTTTTTATGTGTTAGGCCAATCTTGTTTACCATAATAGATGGTAATTAATTCTCTGCTAGTATGCTTGACTATTTATGTGAGCATGATAGATTTATGCATATCATTCATATTTTGCATTGAAAGTCTAGAAAGGGTTCTTGAGGTTGTACTGGGTATTTAACCTATGTGATTGACAGTGGAATTTCTACACCAAACCAGATGGATGTATCCATTCTTGATGAGAAACTTGGATTATCTTGAGTTGTTACAGTGCGAATACAGTGCTGACATCTGGATTAATGTTCTTGACCTTGATTGAGTTAAAAGAGTTGAAGATTCAACTTGAGAAATTTCTTGATAGAGGATATATCTATGTTGAAGTGAGTATCTGTGTTGACCTATAAGTGGAAACAACCAAGGTACGTGTGTTCTTGAGATTTCGTGGTCTTGTTAGAGATTCATGAATGAATTTCGAAGGCAGCTCCATTGTTAACTATTTGACACCGAGAGCTACATCTTTTGATGGATTGTCTTGATGGATTGATATACGTAAAGTCAGTTTTGAATATTGAAACGATGGATAACCACGACTTCAGTATCTGAGATTGCCTAGTGGATTTGACCAGTATTACAGTGATCTGGAGGATATGACCAGTTCTATTATTTTTAGTGGATATGTCAAGTTTCACCAATATAGTGGATTGACTAATCGAGTCTGCTTGACTTTATGTGTTTAGATATTATAATTGATACATCTTGATTGCATGAAATATTTGTGAGTATATGTGTATATTCTTGATTGCTCTTGAGTTCTATTTGCTGATTATATATGTTATAATCTTGATCTAGTAAAAATTCGAGGGCGAATTTTCTTTAAAGTGGGGAGGATGTAACGCCCATCCTTAATCTCGTTAAATATTTGACTTGCTTGTTAAATTCTTGGCTAGCATAATTATATGCTATTTTATTTGAGTTAATTATTTAACTACTTTAGAAAATTAAGGTGGTTGAATGTCAAAGTTGAAAGTTTATGGGCCTTTTTGTCAAAGTTAGAACTTGAGGGGCCTAATTGCAATTTCTCGAAAGTTATAAGTATATATAGTAGTGTTGCTTTCTCTGAGAAAGCTTAATTCTCAAATCTTCTCGTACTCTCCTTCTGTTCCAAAAGCTAAGTTAGGAATTCTTCCTATTCTCGACTCCTCGAGCTTAATTATCCCTCCGTTCGTGATTCTGGTCCCGGATAAATATTCGTGGCGTTGAATAGAGCGTTTCCTACCGAACAGAAATTAATTTGGGTCAACTTGATTTTTGACTAGGTAAGCTATTGACTCCCCCTTACTTGTAATAACATGCATATATGTTATTCCCGCTACTTGTTTTTGTTAAAATTGTGTTTTGGGCAATTTTCGTGATACTAGTAAATTTGGGACGAAGGGAGTATTTCGTACAGAGAACCAAGAACATGAACCTAAATCTAATGGGTTTGCAAATTGTTAAATTATACTCCTATTCGTGAGAAGGTAAAATAGTAACTGGATTTAAGAGAATCCCAGAAGGATTCAAGATGTATGATGCATGCAATTCAAATTCCCGAGAAAATTGTTAAATGAAATTACAAAGATCTTTGTGTGGATTAAAACGATCTGGACGGATGTGGTATAACCGTCTCAGTAAATACTTGGCGAAAGAAGGATGCAAGAATGATCCTATTTACCCATGTATTTTTCGTTAGAAAATCTGTTTCAGGGTTTGTTATAACGGCTATTTATGTTAATAAATTTAAATGTTATTGGAAGTCTAGAAGAACTTTCAATAGCTGTTAAGCTGCAAATGTGCCTGCAAGGATAGAACTCCCAGAAGTAGTATTATCAGGAAGGCCAGTGATCTCACCTAACAAAATACATACCCCTGCCCAGAAGAGAGGGGGGTTAATTGGTTCCAAGGATTCGTATCCCCGTAAACGGGTGAGTGCACAAAAGTCAAATCCCGTTAGCGATAGTAAAATTGGAATCTCATCCGATCTATCTCATGATATTGTTCCAGATTATGGATTCGTTTTGAAAACGAAGTCGGGGGATGCCTCGACATTGACATCCATTTCTGAGAATAAAGAAATATCAGTTATGAATGCATGCATATATGAGATATGTAACCGGGGTGAAACAATTATCAACGATGTATTTAATTATACAGTAGAGACTGAGATTATATGTGGTGATGATATTGAACCTCGTTCCGTAAATAAGTGTAAACGAAGAATTGATTGGCCTAAATGAGAGAAAGTAATCCAGTCAAAGTTCGATTCCTTAAATTCCTTAAAGAAAAGAGGAGTGTTTGGACCAGTAGTTCCTACACCTCTTAGGGTTACACCCGTAGGATATAAATGGGTATTTACGAGAAAAAAAGAATGAGAGAAATGAGATTACGAGATATAAAGCTCGCCTTGTGGTACAAGGTTTCTCTCAACGGCTTGGGATTGACTTTGATAAGACATACTCTCACGTTATGGAAGTTATTAGATTTTGATATTTTGTCAGATAATAATCTAGCAGATCAGAAGTCAAGACAACTGCGGTGACTGATTCACGAAGTCACTACCTAAAGCCATTTTTGAGAAGTATGTGAAAACAATTGGCTTATGCAGATTGTTAGAGCTTCCACCCTTGTAGTTTTCAGGGGGAGTATCCAGACGATACTCAGATTTCATTGTACTATTTTTCCTTCGCGCGGGGTTATTTTTCCCACCGGGTTTTGTTACCCGCCAAGGTTTTAACGAGGCAACGAGCGTTTATTGAAAAGATTGTGAGTTGTACTCTTTTCCGTCAAGATTATTTTTCCCAAAGAGTTTTTGCTCGAAGGGTTTTTAATGAGGAAACACGTACGACACAATTATCATTCAAAAGGAATCTCCAAGGAGGAGTAGGCGACTAAGAGATCGCGAGTAATATTTTGTTCAAGGGGAGCATCATGAAGCTAAGAAATCGTGTACTCTTTTTCCTTCACTAGAGTTTTTATCCCACAGGGTTTTTCTCTGGTAAGGTTTTAATGAGGCATGCTAGTTAGCTGCGGACATCCAAGGGGGAGTGTTATAATATATTATTATGTGGATGTCCTTTGAACCATAAGTGTATAAGAGAAGCTTTGTAAGATTATCTTTCGCGAAGCTTACTAAGGAAGCTTTGTAAATATCTTCAGTGAAGCTTACTAGGGAAGCTTGGTAAATATCTTCAGAGAAGCTTACTAAGGAAGCCTTACTAAAGGATATTGTTTATCCTTATGGAAGCTTATAGAGGAAGTCAATTTCCACCTATAAATAGTAGGCTCTAGTTTTCATTTCAATAGACTTCAGAAGTTCTTAACTTCTATCTTTCTCTCTTGTACACTCTCTCTATAATAGTCTTGAAATAAAATATTATCTATTGAGATTATCCTCTTGGTTCTCCATTTTTATAACAGTTGAATATTTTTTATAATTTATTTGGAAAAATAAATGTGGGTCCATCAAAACATAAGTGGGTCAACCCTGCAATTATTGTCCGGATTTCACGAAACAAGTATGCTATACAAGTATTCATGCTAGTATTTTTTTTTTAATGAAGGTCGAAGACATGCTAATGTAATGACATTTGAAAATTGTCACCCTATGCCATTATTAGATTTATCTATATCTATAGATAACACATACACGTATTTTATTTTTTATTTTATTTGCATTGCTTATGCTCAGTTGTTATACGATTCGAGCTTACTCAAGTTTGGTTTGGGCTCGGCTTGTGAAAGCTCAAGGTGAAATTCGACCCGAGCTCGAACTAATTGTCAAACTCGTTTTGTTATCGAGCCGTCCGTGTTGAATCGTTTAGCTCGTTAAAATCTCGAGTTCGGCTCGATAAGCTTGTGAAACTTGAATTTTTGTTTTCGACCATCTCGAACTCGACTCGTTAAGCTCGTTAAGTGTATATTTTTATAGAAAAAATGCTTAAGCTCGAGCTCAGCTCGTTAAAGCTCGAGTTCGATATCGGCTTGAGTTGTTCGCGAACAGCTCGCGAGCTCGATTCGACTCGAGCTCGATAATTTTTAAACGAGCTCGACACCTCACAGCTCAACTCGGCTCAGCTCGTTTACAAATCTATGTCTTATATTCAAATTTAAATGCGATAATTATTACGAAATAGGAAGGGGTATAGTATATAATATACACGACAACATGCGTTGGCCTCAAGTATTGGAGTGTACAACCTACACACTTCAATGTTTTAATGTTTTGATAATTGGAAATGATGGCACGTAACAGTCTTTTCCAATATCATTTATATGATTTTACTCATAAAATAAACAATCAACAATCAATTTGAGTTTCACTGTCATAAAAGGAAAAAAAAAAAAAGAAGTTAAATGGTTTATTTTATTCAGTTGCCAAGTCAAATTTCTTTGAAAAAATAGTCAAATTTACTTTAAGAATGAATATCATAATTACGGCATGAAAACTGATGATACGGGTAAAAAAAAATTACTAAAAAATAAAGGGGTCAAATATTAGCAAAATAATATTTTTAGTACTAAAATGAAATTTGCTAAAATTTGAAGGTGCAAAAAATAACAACTTCCAAAATTGAAGAGAGTCAAGTGAATGATGGAACAATTTTATATCCCTGAATGCCACACTCATATTTAGTAAAAGATTGAGGAAGAGATGAAGCGAAAGCGTTAGGAATATACCTGTTGAATCCATGGTAGATGTTGGTAGGGAGAATTAAGATGAAGAAGAAGATGTAGGAAAATGGATCTTCTAAATGATGAATGCCCTTTAGTTTCTCAAACACTTCTAGACAATAATGAAGAGAATAATAATAGAGAAAGTAAAGTAAAAAGTAGTCTTGAAAAGGTTGATGGAAGACCCTTTATATAGTAGACTTGGTGGCATTTTATTTAGGGATCACACCTATTCATTTCTTAAGCAATGTTAATTTACCATTTTGCCCATCATAAATAGGTAAATTACATTTCAGGGATTCTACACATTGACTAGGTTTGACTATACTTTATATTAATATTATAGTCATGATTTTATTAATGGAAGTCTAAATAACTTGTATTGCAAGCCATCTTGTTCCAACAATCTCCCACTTGGGTTGCAAACAAGTTCTTCCTTTTAAATCATAAGTATAACATAAATGACAACCCTAATATGCACTTTGTTGTCATCTATAACAATCTCGTCCATTAGTCTTTTAAGTATAGGACTAAAGGGGCAGTCGTTGTAATTGATTCGCAACTAAACCCACTATAATCACAAATACAAATCTAACTAAATGACATAGATCAAAAGTATAGATGTGTAGCATGGAATCATAATGAATATATACATATTCTTCCAACTAGTCTAACTTTACCAAATGAGATCAAAATAATAGAATAATTAATGAAGTACAACACAAAACTCCCACTAAATTAAATGTTATCAAATTGTTACACCCATATGGGCAACATGCTCGTGAAACACTAAAGATGATAACGTTTCATAAATGGATCCGTTAAATTATGGAGTGTTCTAATAAGTTGTATTTCTCTGTTCGTTTTGTACTCTTTTCTTTATAACAAGATACTTAATCTCTAAATCCATAAACCTTTTGTTAGAGTACGGAACTGCTACCTGATAGTCATATCTTAATTGGTCTTTCGACACTTGTTTTGACAAATCACAGTCCATTAAAACTTATGTAGCCATGTAATTTTAACAAATATCGGAATACCAAATGATCTCAAGATTATCCGATTAAAAATAGGCATATAGATCTTTGTGTTTTGAAATACTATATCATTCTTTTGACTACTACTTAATGTTCTTTCTGGATTGCTTTGGTATTGACCAAGCATCCCAACATTGAATGCAAGACTTACGCATTTATTAAGCTTTCTTACTGCTGATAAAAAGAGGGATATTTCTATATACTTGGATTCATAATTAACTTTAGGACACTGTTTGAGACTATGCATGTCTCCTTTAAAATTAGGGGTGTCAAGTGGTTTATAATTTTGCATGATATACCTTTTGTAATACCTTTTCTATATAGGCCTTTTGTGATAATCCCAAAATACTCCGTGAATACTCACAGTGAACTTGGATTCCTAATACAAAAAGATGCATCACCAAGAATTTTCATTCCAAAGAAATTGCTTAGTTTCCTTATTAAGGTTTAAAACATTACTAGCAAGCAAATATTACCCACATATAAGACCAAAATTATAATTTTTACTCCTACTGAACTTTGGTATATACAATATTTATCAAGATTCATTTCAAAACCAAATGAAAGAATAACTTGATTAATCTTTAAATACCATTAATGAGAAGTTTTACTTAAGTTCATAAATGGATTTCTTCATATATATAGTTTCCCCAATGTTTCCATTAAGAAAAGTTCTTAATATCCATTTGATGAAGCTTAAGACACAAATTGCTACTAGTGCCATAATGGTTCTAAAAGAGTTTTTAGAAGATATCGGGAAATGTTTCTTTCTTGATAATTAATGCCTTTCTTATGAGTTGAAAATTCTTTACCAACTAGATGGGTCTTTATATCTTTCAACACTACTTTTGTGAATCCTTTTAGGTCTTAGAGACCCATTTATAGGTTTCACATCTTTAGGTAATGTAAAAGATCTCAAAAGTTGTTATCTTTCAAAGATTTCAACTCTTTATATATGGTATTAATCTACTTATGAGAATTAGGACCTGTTGGGTATGACCACTTATATCTCAGTTTCAATATAATAGGATTGATTAGATTTGATTGATCCATCACCTAAGTTTTATTTCATGGACTTTAGACCCACATGTAAGAAGTATTTATACTTCATTTTTTAGGTTGTCCATTGTAATAGAATAGGCTTAGGAATAGGGCAAGAATATCAAAATTCAAGAAAATCACAAGTTTGAGCCAAGTCATGCGCCATGCGCCCAAACGCCTCACTCACGCGCCGCGCCACGCTACGCGCCTCACAGTGCGCCTGCGCCTCTTATGCGCCCGCAAAGTGTAACGCGCTTCTCTTAGCTCACGCGCCTTATAGTGATTTATTCACTCAGTGATTTATTGAAGATTCAAAGACTTGAAGAGATTCAAACTTCGCCAATGATCCAACGGTGGTTAAATAACACGTACCCGCATCTAAGGACACCTGTCCATAACGGTCATATTTGTGTTATGTGTCTAACGGCTATAAAAGGACACGTGCTCCACTCAATGAGCGACAGCACATCCATCCTTTCTCTGACTCACTAAGGATTTCCAACAGCTAGTTTTTGGGGCTCTACTATAAATACCCCATAACTTCAACCATTTGAAGTTGCTAAGCTTTTCAAGAATTTCTCTCTCAAGCATTCGTTGAAGATTTGAAGATTGCCTTTGTTATTTCCAGAATTCTCAAGAACATCTTCATAACTTCATCCTTAGCCCAGATCCTCAAGCAAAAACACTTTAGTTTTCTTGTTCTCTCAATCTCAAAGATCTAAAGAGCCTTGAATCTAAAATCACACACGCACCTCATTAAGTTTGATTACTTAGATCTTTCTTTTAGAGATACGCCGGTTATTGTCTAGGATTTGTTCTTTCATAGAAATAGATCTTGAGTTAGTGTATAAGCTCAAAACGATTGTAATTTGTAACACTCTCTCATTATATAAGATCTCCATTAGAAATCCAAGACTAACCATCTTGGTAGAGGACGTAGATCATTTTCCCGATCGAACCTCTCCAAATAGCGCGTACTTACTATCTTGCTATTTCCTTTCAAGTCATATCATATCTAACTATTTGTTTGTTTATTCATTGTAGATTGATTGATTGAACTGCGTTGTGTTTGTTATATCATTTGCCTTAGTTTCTTATTTCACCCACTTTGAGCCAAAATACTTAGAGTGTGTGTGCGCCCCCTTTATCATACTTTGCGCCTATTTACATTACTAAATTCCGCTGTGCATTTCACTCACTCACTTAGGCGCATATCATAACACTTACTTGATAAAGTGCGCATTTGCAATTGAGTTTATCAAGGGTACGAAAAAAAATTTAAAACAGCTATTCAACCCCCCCTCTAGTTATTTTTCATACCCTTGTTTCCCTTTGGGACCAACAGGACCATTAATGGCTTTATGGTAGATGAATGACTCATCTCCCACTAAACCTATGTGTCCTTTATTTCTCGGTAAGATACATCTCATAATTATCCGGTATTGCAATCCTTCTTACTCTATTGTATCTCTTTAAGGGCACTTGGTTCTTCCTAATTTTGAGGTTGTTGAATTTCCTTCTTATGATCAACATTTTCATGTTGTTCAATATTTATAGGGAACCCATATTTATTTTGAATTGCATGTTCTTCTTGAATATCAAGTACAAAATTTGAAATCCAATTGGAACTTATAGAAGAGGTGAAGAAATGGATGCCTCTTCTATTCCAAATTCAAAATATTACACCTAATCTCCCACTAAATTCAACATCCTCAAAGAACCTAGCTTTACTCGTTTCAAAATGTTCAAATTTTTGGGTTGTAAAATTTATATATCCCCTAGATCTCTCGGCTTACATCATGAATAACTACTAACAATCTTATGTCTAACTTGCCCTTAGTAAACTTATAAGGTCTACCCTTATGTTAGACAACCCATAAATGAAGATGATTTAAGGATGTGTTCCTTATTCGTCCCAAAATTATAAAGGGTTTTTATTAGTAGCTTAAAGGGAGCTTTAATGAGAATAAGGGCTGCGGTTTTAATGTATCGCCCATAATGAGTGAGGTAAAAGAAGCACAAAACATGCTTATTACCATTTCCTTAAGGATTTTATCATGTCTCTTGTGTACATCATTTATGCTAGGCGTACCCTGCTTAATGTAGATGGAGACAATCCCACACTCTTCAAAATAGCGAGTAAAAAGGACCTAGACGTTGTTCCCTTTAACAAACATTCCAACCATGATATACTCTATCATGATTGGACCTAATGTTCTTAATAGTCTTTCAAAGTTGATTTCCAACTTTGACCTTATAAGACTTGAAAACGTCCATAACTTGATTCTTTGCATGAAGTAATAAATGTATCCATATTGAGAGTAGTCATTTATAAACATAATAACTATTGTTGACCTTTCTATGAAGGATTAATGAATGGCCCACAAATATCCGAATGTATTAGTTCTTTGAGACACTTGATGCTCTCGAGAATACTTATTCTTTTAATGTTTGTAAATTTCCTTTAAGGCATTTAATGGAAAAGTATTTTTCGAAATATCAAGTTTGTTCAAGATTTCCTTTAACATAAGCTTATCAATTTTCCTCTTGGAAATATGACCCAAACGCTTATGCCTTAAAATTTACTTGATAACTTTTGCTTTCTAGTTTTGGTTTCATTATTTATGGGATTCATTTATTGTGTAAATAAGGTCAAGTGAATAAAGACTACTTGACAAAGTACTAGTACCATCAACATTGGAATAAAAATAAAAATCACATTTATAAAATTGAACAAAATAACCTTCTTTGTTCAATAGTGTGATAAATATAAAATTCCGTCTAAATGACGGTACAACGAATATAGTATTTATACAAATATTACTAAGTACTTTAACAATAACAAAAATTCCCGATGCCTTGCACTTCAACCGGATCCTGGCTTCCATATAGATGAATCCTTCATCTTCTCCAGGACTTCGGTATTTCAGGCAATCCTACATAAACTTCCTTTATGTGAGTTGTCGTTCCAATATTCAACCACTATGTATATGTAGGAAATGAAACCAAATTACCCTTTATCACAAACAAAGACCAAATGACATACCTTTCTTAGCATGCCAAACGTGATACTTAGGGCAGTCGTACTTCATGTGATTGAGGTCCTTGCAAAAGAAGCATTCTTCATGATCATTAGATGATCCCTTACGCTTCTTATTTCTTGCAACCACAACATCCTTCCCTTTTCTCTTTGTCCCATGAGAGGAGGTAGATGCCAAACGTTCCTCAAGCATATCAAGGAATATTTTAGCATCAATATCCTTGGAGATACCGGTCAAAATGATCTCCGGGACAACTATATTCATGATCATTAGGCTCACACGATTGGAGCGTTTCCACTTCTCCTCATTGAAGCACTCTTCTTGAGTGCTTTCGTTAGAGAGAGGAAGAGGAAACGGCTCCCTTAATGCATGATCTATGTCCATATAGCCTAAGATCATCATCAATTTATTTTTCCAAGTTTTAAAATTAGTCCCATTAAGCATCGGTACGGTACTCATAGCAGTAATCACGGATGAAGCTATAAGTAAATCTGTTGGAATTTCGAGAACAAGAATGAATACAAAACATGTATAAGACACTACATAATGAAAAATGATTAATTATATCAACGAAATCCATCAACAAGACAATCAACATGACATCAAAACTAATCTTTGGATTGCGAGTTGACTCATAAATGATTGTCTTATGCAACAAGTAATTTGAACTTATATTTTAATAAATACTTAATCTTCCTTTGGGCCGACATAAGTACCTAAGAAAATAATCTAATGTTCATTTTACTTGTTACCACATGAATGCCCAAGTTTAGTCAAATGTCAAGATCTTCTTTGGAAAATTCAAGCCATTCACATATCAACTTAAACATCCAACACTTTACAATTTTAGGGTTTAAATAACGTAAATCACTTAGGCGATAATATTATTTAAACAATGAATAACATTGTCAAAGCATATAATTAATCAAGGCCTTAGGGTTTGAAAAAATGTATGTTTTGTTCCAAAGGGAAAAACAAAACTATACAGAAAATTTCAAAAAATCCAATTATGATGAACAGTGTTTGCACGGTCGTGCATATAAAAGTGCACGGCCGTGCAATAATTCACATAATCATTGTTTCATTCGACACATTCTGCACGACCGTGCCAAACAAAGGGCACGACCGTGCAGATCTGAGGTCCGCCCGGATTAAGCCCTTTCCAGGTTGCACCGATTCAAAAATTGAAGGTGCACGGCCGTGCTAAACAAAGGGCACGACCGTGCCAAAATTTCTGTATTCTGATTTTTTTTTATTTTTTTTCCAAATTTTTCCCAAAAGGCATGAATAACAAGTAGATCCACATGGTATGTACTTAAAACATAAAACCATGTTATTTAGGGATAATCTTGTTTTAAAATTAATGGAATCAAGTGAGTAGATCCACATGGTATGCACTAGACATAAAACCATGTTATGAAGGGATAGTCACACTTGAACCATTGAGTTTAATGAACAAAACTTTCAAACCATTTTCTGAATTTTAGATGATGATTATTAGTACTCTATGAATGAATTAGAGTCCCTAATCAACATCAAATCTTTATGATTCAACAGGAAAATATGAATCAAATTAAAGCAAAAAAGTTTTCTTAAAAGAACTCAAACTCAAACTAAATAATGAACGGGGCTCTGATACCAATTGATGGAACAATTTTATATCCCTGAATGCCACACTCATATTTAGTAAAAGATTGAGGAAGAGATGAAGCGGAAGCGTTAGGAATATACCTGTTGAATCCATGGTAGATGTTGGTAGGGAGAATTAAGATGAAGAAGAAGATGTAGGAAAATGGATCTTCTAAATGATGAATGCCCTTTAGTTTTTCAAACACTTCTAGACAATAATGAAGAGAATAATAAGAGAGAAAGTAAAGTAAAAAAGTAGTCTTGAAAGGGTTGATGGAAGACCCTTTATATAGTAGACTTGGTGGCATTTCAGTTAGGGACCACACCTATTCATTTCTTAAGCAATGTTAATTTACCATTTTACCCATCATAAATAGGTAAATTACATTTCAGGGATTCTACACATTGACTAGGTTTGACTATACTTTATATTAATATTATAGTCATGATTTTATTAATGGAAGTCTAAATAACTTGTTTTGCAAGCCATCTTGTTCCAACAGTGAACACTTGCCACTAAGATAGCTTCACTAGTGCTTTTGTTGCATAGATTATTAGATTGTGTGAGCCTTCACTATTACTATACATCTGTCCATAAATGAGTGTCCAAATTTCATTTTAAAGGACATCTAAAAATCTCAACTTTTTGTACAATTTGGTGGCAAAGATTCATATACTTCCCTCCGTCCCAAAATGATCTTCATGTTTTTTCGTTGTTATCGCGAAGGAACTTTGAGCAATAATATTAAGTTGATTTAATTGTCCTAATGAAAATCTAAAACTTGTTATTGATACACCATCAACAATACTATCAATAATAAGTTTTAAATTTTCATTAGGACAATTAAATCAACTTAAAATTATTGCTCAACGTTCTTTCGCGATAACAACGAAAAAAGTATGAAGATCATTTGGGGACGGAGGGAGTATAATCTTGTAATCTTCTTTCCAAACATTTAGTTTGCACGTATAAAGAGACCGGTGAAAAAAAATCGAAAAAAAATATTTAGGGACAAAATTATGTTAAAAAAAGACACTCATTTTGGGACAAAGATTTTTGGAAAATGGACATTCATTTAAGGACAGAGGGAGTATTTTTTACTATAAATGAGTGAAAACGATATGGATGAGCAACTAGATCACTCGTAAGAAGTTTCAAGGTTCTTTGGGTAAAACTAAGATAGTTAAAGGACCTAAATCTAACCAAGTGAGAAACACAAAAACAAAAAATTTGACCATGACATACTCCCAACAATCATCTACTAACTCTTCTCTACCGCACTTTCTCTCTCCTACCCAACTATCAGCACTCACAACACATCATTTTTTTCTTAATTCTTAAACTCACTCATTTTTTTACTCTTAAAATGGGACGGTTGGAGTATAAAGGAAG
The DNA here is from genome assembly GCA_026119855.1 of Campanula takesimana. NCBI lineage: Eukaryota > Viridiplantae > Streptophyta > Magnoliopsida > Asterales > Campanulaceae > Campanula > Campanula takesimana. The sequence continues at coordinate 1,233,899 of JAOWBW010000274.1, forward strand.
CGGAGTCAATGCAGTTTGCCGTCTGCGGAGGACTCAACTATCAATTATTATTGTTGTTGTTATTATTATTGCCACTAATGTTGTTGTTATTTTCTTGTTTCTTAGTGAGAAAAGTAAAATTTATATGTGTCAATTCACGGTGCATTAATAAACTTAATTTGCTTTATGTTTTTTCCAAACAAATCGCTAATGGCATTAACAATCTGGGTAGTATTTACATATTTTTTTATAAAATGCGGGTGACATTTACAAAATTTGATCTACATAGATAAAACTGATGTTGCTTAAAATATACTCTCACGTCGGAAAGATATGAGTTTTGAGTGTTGGCCTTTTGCAGGCAGGTCGGTATCTGTGAAATACCCCTCCCATATCGGAAAGATATGAGCTTTGAGTGTGATATAAAAGCCTTCACTATACTACGATTAAGCACCAATAGCATTCATAGAATTTTGGGTGGGCATGTGGTGTAGTAAGCCGAGTGAACCAGTTGTTTGTGCTCAATGAGCCAGTGTGTTGTTTGTTCTCAATGGGCCAGTGTGTGGTGTTTATCTATCGGGTCGTCAAAGTTACAGTATCAAAACACAAAAGCAAAAACGATGTGTAGCTATTTTATATGCCACCCTTTTCTGCCAGCCTAAATTTGTTGCCTTATTCTTGGGGATGCCAACAAAGCCACAATCTCAACCTTCAAAATCCAACAGAAAAAACGGTTCTTTTTTTAGTAAATTCCAAATTAACCCTCAAACTCCAACAAAAAGAACAAATAGGTAGGAAACAATTCATTTCTCATTGCCTTCTTCATATCCCTCTTTCTTTCATTCTCTCTTTCACCATCTCCCCTCATAGCCCCTAAATCGAAAAAATGGGTTGTGGGAAATCCAAGCATGACGTTGTCGCCGGCACCACGGTAAGCCAGAGCAAGAGATCGAACGGTGATCACGCCACAGATGAAAAAAGTACTACCAAACCGGCTCCTGAAACAACCAGCAATCCATCTGTGCAACAAGAAGCGAATGCACGTGTAAACGGGGATGTAAAGGTTGTGGATGTGAAAGAAAGCGTGAAGGCAAAGGTGGGGTCCGATGAAGGCAATGTTAAACAAGGCGATAAAGTAGAGGGTGGTAAAGTGAAAGAAAGTGAAAGTGGAAAGGTGAAGGCTAAGGTTGAAGAGGTTGTGGTTGAAAAGGAGAAAGAACCCGAAATTGTTGTAGTCCCGGAAGATTTGAAAGAGAAGAGTGAAATTGTTGTGGATGAAACTAAGCCGTCGGGTGAAAATGAAGAGAAAGTGGAAGGGAAGATTGTCCCAAGCGAGTCGCAAAGTCATCTTTATGAGGGCAACATTGATGGGGTGATCTCCGAGGGGTTATCGGGTGCAACGGTCTATTATTCACCACCACGCGCCACAAAGGAGGAGAGTGCGAAAATCGAAGATGTCGTGGTGGAGTCAATCGAAGAAGCAAAGAAGGAGACAACGAATGGTTTGCGACAAATCTTTGTGATATAAACACACACATATATAAACATATACATATGTACATATATATATATATATGACATAATTATTATGATTTGGTTATGGTTAATTTGATCAATATGTTTGTGTTTTGCAGAAGAGATTGTCATGGTGACAGAAGAAACTTCTATCAAAGAAGAGGTTATTCCTACCGTGGAAACAAATGTTGCAGAACCAAAGAAGGTTGTGAGTGCAACCGAGGTAAGACCTTTTCTATCGAAATGTTGCTACCTATAATAATATAGTGTCGCTCTTTCCTTTCTGGTATGTTGCAAAATTGCACAACGTACAAATATCTAAATTCGTTTGACACGTTGTTTTTGTTAATTCGCAGACAACTGTAGCCGAAACAACCGGTTAAGTACCCAACGCAAATGTGGCGGAACCAACAAGTGAAGAACCAAAGGCCGATTTGAAGGAGCAAATATGAAAAAATGGAATATATATATATATATATATATATATATAAGGGTTGTAATCCAATGTGAATCCTTAAATACTTTTTCTTTTTCTGATATTCCTTTCCCTACACTTTTTTTATATTTTTCCTCAAATGTTTAGGACATAATAAATACTCGATTGATTAAATGTCACCCTGTCAAACTCTAAAAGAACAGTATAATTTATTTACTTATATATTACCTTCTTTTTTTTTAAGTTTGGTACCAGACAAGGAAATTTTCATCATATTCTCAACCGCCTAGTCTATTACATAGATCCCTAATCTATTACAGATTCCCTATGAGAGCCTATTACAGATCAGAAACTGACACTAACTTCTTCCTATGGGAGTTTCACCCATGGAAGCATTACAAAGTTGGCTTGACAAGGATTCCCCACACCTCCCCCATGGGGGAGTCGAACCATGTACCTCCACAAGGGAAGCACTTTCGCACTATGTGCTGTAAAACTTACTTCAAGAACACGCCACTTAGTTTGTGATGGGCTCAAAACAAAAGCATGTCGTTTATTATGGGACGTACGGACAGATCAATATTCACTTTCTATTCCGTTGTCAGGACCGTTAAATTTTTCGTATCACATCAGCATGATTGATCATGTCTCGCTACTAACTGAGATGGTGAAAAACGAATAAATGAAAAATGCATAATATTATCCAGAGTCCAGGGAGGAAAAATAAGCCCTTAATAATAATTACAGAATAAAGAATATTATGGTAGTAAATATACCAATAACATAATTGTATAGTCAAATGTTTCATTTGACAAAGGGGATTATGTACATATGGCACATATATACAACACATTTCTCTGCAAGCCATGCTCATAGATTGCTGCTTGTCAGTAACGCCTTCTCGTCAGAGACTGACAAGGCTTAAAAATGAGCTTAACTATTTTGCACGAAATCACACTTTTGACCCAAATGACACTCTTAAATAGATGTGTCTTGAGCATTTTCTTCAGCATTCAGTTTCAAAACGGATTTCGAAGGGTTTCTTGATAAGATGAAATTACCGACATGATCCACCCTGCCAAATGGGGAAACGTGAGGATCCATCACGATTCTGCATTTGATTGATTCATCGCACCCCATGTGAACGCCATAGTAGGATAAATGATCAGAAATACTGTTTCCGGATACGCCCCTGAAAAGATTTGAAAAATAGAAGATATATTAACAACTTATCAGCCCCCGAGATTTGGTTCATTTGAATGTCACACGCACAAAAAAGTTGGTTTCCATACCAAAACCTTTTGCTGGAAGCCAAAAACAGAGGGCAAAACGAAACAACGATGGATTTCAAATCATAGTTAGCTGCTCTGTGGAATTTCAAATACTTCTATTATTCTCCTATTGGAACCAGCACTTTGGGCATATATAGTATATACATGCACATACATGCTCTCTCCGTCCCATAACAATGTGCTTTCCCTTTTCGGTGTCCTATTGATAAGTCTTATTACCCAAAGTGACAACTTATTAGTATTATTATTATACTTCCTATACCCCACTTATCATACTCACACACTTAAATTGTGGGTCCCACTTGAGAGTCCTACCCCACTTATCATACTCATAGCCCTTTTCTCTCTCCTAATGCTTTTGAATATATATATATAATCATCCCTAATTTCTGTGCACCCCCAAAAAGTGTGCAAATTGTTATGGTACAAGCCTCTAATCCTAAGGTTATGGGTTCAAGCCTCATGGTATGCATAATATTATTCCTTAATAATTGTGCACCCGCTTAGAAAACCTCGTGGATCCGTCACTGTTTATACAAACATACATACATACAGTCTTGTATTTCATAAACTTCAAGGCCACATTCAAATGCGAATCAAAATGAGATAAACAAAGAGTAGCATTTACCTGCTACAAGTAGGGTCTTCACCAGACCCGTCACAAACCTTCTCAACAGGATAAACTAGACTCCCAAATCCAATGTTATAAAGCCACACCTGCAATTCAAAAGAAGTTCAAACCAGGTTATGATGTAGTTCATATGTAAAAGAAAAATCACTAATTGGCCCTAACAGAATCAGAGTAAAGTTGCTGGGAATGGAAGCAAGTTAAATATACAGCTGAGGCAGGCACATAGTTACCAGGAACGTGGGGTGTTTCGGGACGCGGGTCGGGTACGGGAACGAGGAACGTGACTTAGTAAATTTTGGGTACGCTGGGGTAGGATCAATTGAGAACGTGGTACGCTCTATATTGAAAACACATCACTAAGTTGAATATAATAACATATATATACGCACACTTACATATATTTATATATATACTCCCTCCGTCCCAGCACAAGTGAGACTTCTTTCCCTTTTGGGATGTCCCACTAAAAGTGAGACTGCCTAAAATTTAAAATGTTTCAACCCCACTCATTCTATCTCTTCATTTTCCACCACTCAATTTATTCAACCAACACTACTATTTATCCCACTCATTCTCTCTCTTCATTTTCCACCACTCAATTTATCCAACTAACACTACTATTTACTCCACTCATTCTCTCTCTTCATTTTCTACCACACATTTACTAGTTTTTCTTAATTAGTTTGCAAACTCCTCCAGTCCTACTTGTGCTGGGACGGAGGGAGTATACTTTTAGGGAGATAAAAGAGTATAATGTAAAGGCGGATAACCATAAACGAATGTAAATGCAGACAAGATTCTACGTTGATGACCGTTTATTTTCCGGTACGATTGTTTGAGTACTTTGGGTCGAGGCATTACAAACCATGTTCGCAGCTTATAATAGCAAGGGAATATGGTACTTTGCTCCTTTCCTTCATATACCCTGTAAAATCTACCCGTATATATCCCACAATAAATACTGCTAAGGCACAATTTATGTGGTATATGCTACTACATCTTGGAGAGCCAATAGTTCAATAAGCTCTTACTATAAGCTCTTAGTAAGAGCTTATTGAAGTGATAGATATCACAACTGCTTTTCAGGAACAAAACACAAACTTCCAGAAAAGCAGGTGTGTTTAGTTCATGAAAAGTGGTTGTGGAGATTTTGAAGTGATAGGTATCACAACTGCTTTTCAGGAACTAAAAGCAAACTTCCTAATTAAAATCAGAGCATGGCTAGGGTGAAAGTCATTACTCAATCCCCAACCACCCAGATAAAACATGATTTTAGAAAACTTTGAATTTCCAGTTTAAGGAAGAGTGAATTCCTTGTTAAGAAAGCCTGAACACAAGTCATATTACGGACTGCCATGGGGCAATGAAGAGAGAGTTAAAATATCTTTCTCAGCCTGCTGTTGCGGATGGAAGAGCATTTGATAAAAGTGAGCACCAAAACAGTATTTGGTCCTCCCACCAAAAAGAAAAAGAAAAGAAAAAAATACAACTCAAAACAGTTGCTATAATATATTACCTCTCTTGGGAAGTGGCGATATGTCTTCCGGGGTAAATAAGGATAATAGGGAGGCAAATGAGGCACCATATCATGTTCATGCGTCACCCGAATTGTATTCGGTACATTTTCACTATAGTAGGTTATAAAAACAGTATTGCCAATACGAGGTTGTCCAAATGTTATAACTTGGACATCCGGAGCTTCACGATTGACCTGAAGAACAAAAAGAAAATAATTCTTGAATTTAGCAATGAATGATAAACATGTATTTGTAACATCTAAAGGAACGATACTTCTCCAAAATTTCAGCTTGTACGTTGTTCAGGTATTTACTCAAGAAGCACCAACTCAGACACACATTTATAAGTTGCTAAAGGTAGGGATTTCATGATTTGCTTACTCGTAATCTGGAGGTTTTGAATGGAATAGTTTGACACAAGTTTGGAAATTAAGGAAATTGTCGCAAATTGTGAAACCTTTAATGCGATTTCCAAAATTGCGATGTACCACACGACTGCCATACCACCACCACCAATAAAGGAAGAAAAAACAATCTTTAAAGCACAAACAAATGCCAATATAGGAGTATGCCTCTAAAGAGATGTGATTACCGATCTCTAGCATTATTAAACTTCATATCCTAATCAAATAAAAAAAATAAGGGAAGTGTTTTAAGCAAACAGAACTCTAGCAAAAACAATAACAAAGCAAGTAAAAAGACTATAAAGATCACCAAACACACCATCAATAAAATATACTCCCTTCGTCCCATTCATATTGGCCACTAGACAAAATCTCTTTGTTAAAGAAATCATAATGATCGATTTGTCTAATTTTTTTAATTTCCTTTTATGCCCATCTTTAAATGTAAGATTTACATCACTAAAATGCAAAAAGTAAGACCAAAATCCACTTTAAATAAGGATATAATGGGAAAGTATCTCATTAAATTGCATTGAACCTAAGTGGCCAAAAATGGGACAACTAAAAATGGAATTGTGGCCAATATAAATGGGGACTGAGGAGTACTGGAATGGCTTGAGAAGGCTTGGGAATAGTTACCGTGAGATCCAGGGCACAGAGAGCAGCCATAGCACCTCCCATTGAGTGCCCTGTCACAATAATCTTGAGATCTCCATACATCTTTCTCGCTCTTTTAACAGCAGCAAGAATTCCAGGGCGCACCGTCGTGTTATGGTAAGCAGAAAAGAATCCATGATGCACCTAAAATAATGAAAGAAACATTGAACATTAATCATTAGTCAAAATGGCGTCTGTGAGCATTTAACTTAAACTTTACTACAGTGCCCACCATTGCATCTGAGATACCGGGATAGTTAAAATCACACTGCTTCCAGTATAGGTCTTCAACCCAATTTTGTATGCTGTTAAGAAAGAGATTACTCGTTAGACAATAAGGGAAAAAGAACAAAGGGGCCTTTAAGCATTAGCTTAATGTATCTACTTCTTGAAAGTTCTTGAGATAAACGATAGTTTTAACACTAAACCGACTCACAAATGTGTTTCATAAGCAAGAAGACAGATTAAGACCCAGCAAAACCATCACCCATATACTGATATATAGTCTGCATATTTTAGGATCAAATAAATATACAGTTTCCAGGAAAAACATTTGCCTGCTGAAAATAATGATCATTTTAATAATCAGATATCCTTCCATCCCCGTAGAAAAGTAAATTTAACTAAACATGCAAATTAAGAAAAAGTTTCGAAAATCTACGAGTTCTCTAAATTTTCCATCAAAACATTTAAATTTAAATTTAAATTAGGTGACAGTATTTGAAATCAAACTAGGTGGAAATGAATGTTACTATAGTCAGTTTGTTGTAGAAAAGTTCCCTCAAAGAAAAATGTTACTCTTCAATAGACGACCCAGAAAGGAATCTGCACCTCTTCTATTATGACTGGGGATTATAAATTTTGAATATATTTAAGGTTCTCTAGACGACGCCTTTTCGAAAATGAGGAGGCATATAGTTCTTTTCATAAGGCGAGAAAATAAGATTAATACCGAGGCCCCGAGCAAAGATTACAAGCAGGCAGCACAGAGATATTGAAGGGTATGCAGCTACAAATACAACCAGCACAGACACGTCGGCGGGTATGTAGACTTGAGCAATTATTGACTTTACAGGATTTCTAAAAAGTTTTGTTAAAAGGCATCAGCCTGTTGAAAAGGAAATAATTTAGAAAACCGATACAGGATAAAAAGTTTAAAATCGATTTATCTTTTGGGTGATGCTTGTTTCCAAAACAAGGTTGTATCTGTTATCGCATAAGTATCTAAGCCGCCATTCCCATTTGCTTCTATTCAGCAGCTTTTACACATAAAACAATATTGCAGAGACTGATTTTATGCGAAAGACTGATACAACAAGTGTACAAAAGAACTTTCCCGTGGTAATTACAAAATGCAGTACTTGCACTCTCAGTTATCCTTCAACTCCGAGACAAGATTTCAAGGATTTAAAAGAGCGAATCATGCCAATAAGTGCTTACACTAGACAGTGATGTGCAAGGCAACATCACATCACCTCACCAGGACAACATACCTCCTCGCAACAAGTTCTATGTAAATGTTCCGCAATGATAATGGTATTCCTGATTCTATTAACGATCAAAAATGAGTTCCGAATCAAAATAGTAAAGATATGACTTGATCAGTTCAATCAACACTAGAGAGCCCAAAAGAAAACATGGCTTCAATGATAGAAAAATTATTATCCGTCCCATTAATGTCCATTTTCTATTAAAAAAGAAAAAAAAATACTCAGTTCACATTTGCCAATGATCATGTGCTAATATGTACTTGCAATTTTATAATAATCAAAACAAGGGTATTCAGGCATATGTGCTAATAAAAGTGGTTAAAGGTCAACATTCATGATTTCGCTGAAAAGACTAAAAGTGGGCACTCATTGTGCTATGGAGGAAGTGTATAGAAATGCTCCAGAAATAAAAACCTGGTTTCTTGAGTGCCTCTGAACGCAATAACAATAGCATTAGGATCATCAGCTACCCCAACAAAGGCCTGCAGCGCATTAATACAAGCATTTAAGAGAAGCAGAACAAGTAGCAAGAGATTTAATGAAATACGCAAGGGAGTATGCATCCTTCTTTCATGCACCTCTCCTGCCAAAAAAGAAATGTACCTGGAGGCAGTGCTGAATATCAACAATCAGCTCTATAATTTCAAATCCCTACGTCAAAAAACACAATAATCGTCATGAAAAATGATTAAGCATGAATGCTGAAACCAGCACAATAAAAATATATTCAGAGTCGTTCTTTCTAACTGTAAAGATGATGTAACAAGTACCTTGGTAAGACCATCACATCTTGAGCAGGTCCAAGTAAAGAGTTCTGTCAAATCCGACAAGTACACCTACAGAGGCCCAATTATTGTGTCATTTTGCTACTTTCAGCTAATTAAAAAGTTCTTTGAACCAAGTCAATAACATACTGCCTTGATGGCACACTGATAGTAACATATAACTTACTGCAGAAGCATATTCCGCCATTATCGTGGCAAGAGAGTGATTGTAACTGGGTAGATGATGCTTGTGCCTGATCTTAAGTTCTGCAGACAAAAAGAAGTTGCAGTCAGGAAGGAATCAGTTGTTCCTGCACAAACGTATAGGGGGGGGGGGGGGTGTCCAAACCACTCAAATACTTGTATATCTATCAACCCAGCAAATTTTCCACAGCCTATGAAGAATGAACACTCCACATTGGCCTTCGTGGCAGCACCAGACACACATAGGACATGGATGCGGGGGTGCCCGAATATTTATTTTAAATTATTTAGGCCGGGCACGACATGAACTCAGCATACGCACGGCATGGATGTCGCTCGGGTAAGGAGTGGATGCGTCAAGAATACATTCTGGATATGAGGGATGAGATTTCCTTCCTTTTTTTATTATTATTCATCAGAGACTTGTGTGAAAACAATCATTAAGGGGCTACTATTACATAGCGAAACTTGCATTAAAACATTATTGGACCAATATGGCTTGAGAAAAGCGAGTGCCCTCCCTGCCCCTCCCCCTCCCCCCCCCCTCTCTCTCTCCATATATACACACACACATATGATTTATTCTCTACTTCCTGTATAAAGGTATAAGTCGTAGAAAAAACCGTAAATCGTAATTGAAACCGTAATAAGGGGTAACTCGTATAGAAAGTCCCATCTCGTCGTATGGTGTAAGTAGTAATAAAAAAAATACTCCCTATTTCATATGGATATAACATAATCTATTTCTTATTTGTATTAATATATCGTTGTAACATGCCGTAGTGGTATCCTATATTTTTGAACTTTGAAGTGTCAACGTACGGTTCATACCCGCACCGTGACGCACCGATACCCTTGCTTCATTGTCCATAGTGGGGGGTCAATTGACCCCCCCGACTTTTCCGTTTATCCCCACTTTAACCCCTTAAATTTTTTGAGATTTTGACTCTGACCCCCTGACAAATTACCATTGACCCCCTTGAAAAATATCATTGACCCCCTCAATTTTTACATTAAACCCTCAATATATAAAGTAAATTTACCCAACAGACCTTCACTTATTAATTTAGTATTTGGGTTCTGTTTTCCCTTTTGCCATTTTACGATTGTAAGTTTTTGTGTTGTTTTTTTTTTTTTTTTTTTTTTTAAAGAAAAAAAAAATCACAGCGACGCCACCACCACCATCTTTTTCGATTTGAACAGGTATCTTTTCCTCTCCCTTTATCGGTTATTCGCCTCTTCTTAGTCTCTAATCTCAAATCCAAAAATCCCAAATTTCTGAATCCCCAAAAGTTAGGGTTTTAGTTTTCTCTTAATAATTCAATTTTAGTTTTCTTGAATCCGTGTTGATACATCCGGAGTATTTGAAAGAAAAGTCCACCTGCTTCAGTTCCTTGTTATGCCAGAATTTCAGAGAGTTACCACACTTAAGGATGATGCCAGATGCCTTCCCTTTCTCTTTTTGAATTTCATTAACATTAGAACTGATCTATTGTTTAGGTTATGTAGTTTTGATTGATAAGTTATTAACATTTTCAGCATTTGTTTTTTTTTCCCCAACAATTTCAGCAATAATTTTTTAAAAGATTTCAGCAATAATCCTTTTTTAAAAAATAATAATAATAATAAAGTCTGCACAGTTTCAAATAATGAAACATAGTTGATCACGAATGATTACTGTTTAGTTGAATTAGGTTGATTATGCTTATTCTATGTGGTATTGGTGAACTGGGATTCGGATTTTAAGTGTTGGCTATGTAGCTTGTTTTAGTACAGTTGAAACAATCAAAACACCAATTGGTACTATCTTTGTAATACTCCCTCCGTCTCAAAATGATCTAGCAATTGACTATTCAAAGTATTTAAAGTTATGAACACTTGCTTCACTAGCCATGTTTTATTTATGCACTTTTAAGCTTAAATTGTAGAAATTGGAAGAACTTTTTGGGACAATGAGAAATAGCAAATAGGAAGATCATTTTAAGACGGCGGGAATACTATGTGAACTCTTGCAGTTGACGAATGGCCCAACAAATCTGTTTTGATTATCAGTCTTGCTGAACATATCTGTTTTGGTAGAAAACAAGAGGATGGCATTGGTAACTCCGGTGAAACCTATCTTCTTGTGTAGTTCAATGGAGGAGAACGGTTTTTTAAGGGCTCTCAATGGTTCTTACGACTTCAAAAGAACGGTATCTAATCCGGTTAATTTGTCTTTAATAGAACTTTTTTTTTTTTGTCCCGTAAAAAATTGACCCACCTGACCTTAAATCCTAGATCCGCCACTGATTGTCCATAACGAAGGTATGAATTGCATAGCAGAAGAAGTACTTTGCTGAATCCATGTCCGATAAAGATGTAATTTTCCCAAATATTGTAGCGATGACGATGTATTAAACCCAATGCACGTGCCCAACAAGCAATGCGTACCATGACCGAGTTCTAAGAAGATTTGTCCCAATCGAATCTCAGAATGTTCACACTCAGGGAAACATGCATATTATCTTAGTAAATTCAGAATAGTTAAGCATCGTATGAAACAGATTACAGTCATCAGATCACCATCATAATGTTTTAGGATTAATTGGTGGTGAATGTTAGAGAAGAAAATCCCCAACATTTCAAGTAAAACTACATGAGTGGAAAAGGAAACTCTTGGACAGTTTTCCCCATAGAACATTTTCAAACTGTATACCCAAGAATGGGATTTATAAATTTAGGCACTTCTGATGAGGCCCTTTGAAACATAAGGTAGAAAATGACGTTCAGTTATTCATTCACAACATCTACATAACTTCAATAATATAGTAGTCATCTTATAGGGTATCAAAATGATTATATGATACATTGCCCTTCTTTGAGAAAAACATTCCACCCTACACATCTTCACCCTAACAGTTTAAATCTTATACTTCCCTCCTGACAGAAAACAGCTCATGTAGACTATCCTAATAAATTGGCACGAAAGCTGGTCTTAGTCCTAAACATGCCTCAAAGATTCAAAGTTTATATCTTATACCCAACCTAGAAGTAAGGACACCGTCAACATCTTATCTTGATAAGCAGGGTTCTATTGCAGGGGCTAAAACCTTTGCAACGTTAGAATAAGATTTAATTTCAGTGAATTATTGATGGTTAACTATCCTCTTTGGTGTACAGAAAATCACAATGATACCATGATGTCCAGGTATCCACATGCTACACGTTGAATGGCTATGTTTCAATGTACTATAAAAAAGTTCATTACTCAAAATCCTCAACCTTAATCCTAAGTGATCACACTTTGCAACGTATCATTTCCCTTACAAGTTTTGGTGAAGATACATGTGCAGATGGCTACGACTTCAATGTGTTACAAAAGAAAACGCAACACTAATCCTAATTAATTGTAGTACAAACAAATGCTAGCAACTTCAAGATTTGAAGAACAAGACATGGGCATGCATCACACACCTTTAACCGCATTTCAAGTTCACTTCGGATCCCGTGTGTTATCACGTGTACAAAATTGGTATCTTACATTGCTAGTGCCGGAAAACCCTTTTCCCCCGAATTTCCTCAAAAAGCAATCAACTCTAAGCACTAATACACATTCCCCACCATTAAGTACTTCGTTTCTCAGTCCCTAATTACATTATCAACCCTAACTTTAGATACACTCTTATAAACAAACTAACTCATAAACACAAAGCTAAATCCCAAAAAATCCAAAAACCCCAAATTTGACTCGCAGCTTAGTGTCAGCACAAACCTATTTTACTTCTAGTCAACCCCTCAGGTTTACCGATTCATTAACGGCCGAGCACAGCCTAGAAACGTCAGTTTGTGCTCAAAATTTTGTCAAAATTCAATAGGAATAATCTCAGCTAACTAGCATTACTCAAATTCAAATGCTTAAAAATTCATATGAATTGAATTTAATTAAATTAGTATCACCTCTTCCGGTTGAAAAAGCAAACAAGCATATCAAGATCACCAACTTTAACCACCTTCTTCCCTCCATAACCTGGAACCAAAAAACAAAAATAAAAATCACCAGTCAATTCCAACTAATAGAATCAAAACAAACAAAAAATAACGCAACATTGACTTTTTACCCCCAAACAACCAACAACAGCACACACACAAAAAATTGGGGCCAATTCCGCCAAGGCTCAGGATTGCGGAGGACGAATTAGAAGTTGTAAACTCCGGAGGTCCGAGAACGATCGTTGTAAATGCTCCGGTGACCAGACTAACGACGGTGGATGGCTCAGATGGAGAAATACGACGGGAACGAAGGTTCCTTTGTGTTGGTGTGTTGATGGTGACTTATTGGAGGGATTAGGAGAGAGAGAGAGAAAGGATTGGAATGAAGAAGAAGAAATTTAATATGGAACTTTATTTTAGTAGTATAAAATTGATTTCTTATATTGTCCCCTATTTGGGTGTTATTTACGCTTTTGTCTGTTTGATTTTGGCCTGTGTGTAGATGGTTTGTAAGGGTAGTTTGGGAAAGTTGTTGCGTGCGAGGGATTTTTGCACGTGCGGTTCACGTGTTGTCTTGGCAGCTGATTACCATGCGTGTCCTCCGTCTAAGATCTCTCACAAAGCGTGATCTCGTCTTTTAAACAATCACTTCCTTTAACTAGTGGTGGCCCGGTGCGTTTTCACCTTCGATGAGGGCTAGGGTTCGATCTCTCCCCTTAAAAAAAAAAAAACAATCACCGCCTTTTTGCTCAACAAAAAAATAAAAAAAATACACATTTAAACCTATCTTCTTTTATGGAAAATTCAACAATTATTTACATCGAGTCTTCGCTCACACGGTATAAATTCTTACTTTTTACACATATATCAATAATCTGATTTCCCTTCCTGCTGTTAAAAAAAATTGCACATATACTTCCTCCGTCCCAACTCACTTGACATTATATTTATTTTGGTCTCTCTCAGCTCACTTGACACTTTCCAAAATAGTCTATTTTTTATAATTTTATATTCTACTCTACTCCACCGCTCATTCTCGCTCTTTATTTTTCACCACACAATTTATTCAACCAATACTGTTATTTACCTAACTCATTCTCTCTTCATTTTTTACCACACATTTTAGTGTCAAGTAAGGTGCGACGGAGGGAGAATACCTTACCCACTAAACCCTCAACCGGGCAAATTTGACAATATATTAGGATGGAGTTAGTAATTTGAAAGGAAAAAAGTGCAACAAGGCATGATCGGCGTATCTTTATAGAATAATACTAGAGAGGCACACAAAAATCACAAAATATTGCTCACAAAATCCTAGGTGTAATAATTTTATTGGTGTTTTTAATTAGAGTGTGGCGGGTTCATTATCGATGCAACCAATAAAATATCGCCACCTCATGTTGTATGCAAGATTTTGTGAGCTTATTTTGTGCCTAGCATTGCTCTTCTTTATATTGAACGCTCTTGTCTTATTGTTTTAAGGATTTCGAACCGCTGCACCCGCTAGTTAGCTCCACCCAATGGTTTCAATCGGAGCCACCTCATTTTAGCTCCACCCAACGGATGAGATGTGTCCAAGCTCGGTGGGGCCCACAAAAATTGGAATCATCTTAGCCGCACACCCAAACCGCTCGCCTATGTGACCTTGATCGGAGTCGTTGGGTAGAGGAGTGTAGCTAACATGGGTGGAGCGGTTTCAGGTCCTTATTTTAACATCTTGCTGCTCGTGGTGTTTCAAGATCAAAGATAGATATGAACTGTTTATTGTTCATGGTTTTTCAAGATCCAAGATAAGTATGAAATGTTTTTAGTATTGGCTAACTATGATAAAAATAAATAATCCATCCGTCCCATAATAAAGGGTATTTTTTGTCAAACTCATTTGAACTTTAACTAACATTTTATGCTAAACTATTAATCTCTATACAAATTTAAAAATGATTATTATTAGTAATAAAAACATTATCAATAACTAATTTTTATTATTATTTTTTTTGGAGATAAATAATTTCGCACAAAATGTTAGTCAAAATTTAAGCAGGTTTGACCAAAAGTGCCCCTTATTATTATGAGACGGGGGAATATATCTTTTATGTTTTAAAATGAATGTCTACAATTTTTTTAATTAAAAATAATTTCGAACATTTATTTTCATACAAAAATGTGACCATCAATTTAGTTTCCAATAATATTAAAAATTGTTGCATGTTCAGGGTGAAATTAAAATTCCATTACTCTATCCAAGGACCAAAGTCTTATCTTATCCGTCCAAGTAATTTAAATGTATGAGAGGTAGAATTGTTAACCCATATACGTTTTCGGACAATAAAGTGGACAAATATATAGCAAGTCCTAAAAGATATGATGCGATTAATATTTGGAATATGCCACGCCTAGTATGGCTAGAACAATCCATTATCGGTCAACTTAATAATTTATATAAGTGGTAGGTTGATAGGTTTATAATAATTAATGCTCTATGATAGTGAAATTATTACTTTTTTCGGAAGAGAAAATTTTTTGGGAAATCCATAAGTTATAAAAAGTCATGATTTTATAGGGTTTAAGGTTTGGGATTTAAGGTTTTAGGTTTGGGGTTTAAGGGTTAAAAACAAGACTTTTTATAACTTAAGGAGGAACTAGTTTCCTCCAAAACACACTCTTTTCGGAAATATATATATATATATATATATATATATATATATATATATATATATATATATATATATATATAATAGTCTATTCCTACGGTACTTATGTTTAATACTCTCTCTGTACCAGAAGGATAGTCTTATTTTGACTTTTTATGTTCAACATAAACTTTGACTAAACATTAGTGTTAATTTAATGATCACAATAAAATTTTAAAAATTGTTATTAATAAATCATTTAATAATTTATCAATTACAAATTTTAGAATTTCACTAAAATAATTAGATCATCACTAATGTGTTAGAAAAATTGGGGTTAGGGTAAATTGATAATCCTGGATATTGATTGAATCGTGTACAATCACTATCCGAATAAAGTATTTCGACCCTTTAAGCCTAGGTTTCACGAAATCTTTACTGGGATAAGACAATCAAACAATCTGTATCTTAGGCCAAGAAAACAGATAAGAAACTAAGAGTATTATTAGGGTTTTCCGTAAAAACAAATGAGACCAATAATCTGTTTATAAACAGATTGGAAATTAAGAGCAGATATGACTGTTGGTTGCGAACGGTCACAAGTGTTAGCCAACAGTCATATTGTTACCAGACTGTTGAGTCTCTAGGTTTTGGCGGATTTTGGTGGGAAAACTGGCGGGAATCAGTTGGAGTACCAACAATACCGTTTAGGTTTAAGGGGCGCTGCCCCTTGACCCATGCTTCTTTATCGTGGTCGAAAACATATTGACTCAAAATGAGTGTGTACTCCACACTTTCCCTTACTCATATCCGAGCCTAATATGAGATCGCATTGGTCTCTAGTAAATCCAATTACATAAAATCGTTGATGACACTAAAATCACCAACATTTCCCCCCATTTTAGTGTAATCCTCGATTTACTAATCATATAAAATATGAAAACAAACATAACGAAACAAACGAATGCATAAATGAAAATGTCTTGCGATTGAATTTTCATCTTAGTACAATACACATTTCAAATATTCGAGAATCGGGGTGTCCCAACGATTGAACCCGTCAACTCATATGAATACCTGAAGATACTATACACATAAGTTTCTTACAACACTCTAAAGTTTATTCCTGACACTATTACAAGCCATGTGTCCCTATCCATTAATGAACATATAGAAAGCCAAGTCCTAGCTTCTTGAAGCGGCAAAACTTCATGTTCACATAGGTAGTTCCTTTAATCTTGCACCTGCATTTGCAATTTTTCAAAAGAACTATTAAGAAGATACACTTCAACCTAACCATCACTTGCAGGTCTTGAACACATACCTTGGGAAACATAATTATATGTGCTCCAATCTCCACCTGTGAGCTTTCCACATTGAATTCAGGCTTCTAACGTTGTATTAGAAGGGAATTGGGTATCTCACAACTAGAGGATTAGATGGACTTTAATCCCATCCCTATTGCTGACTTATTTACTAAGTCTCTAGCTAACCCCTTCGTCAAGTGGTCAGCTAAATTTTGTTGAGACCGAACAAACTCAACTGAAATCACACCATTCATGATCAATTCACGAATCATACTATGTCTGACACCTAAGTGTTTAGACTTACCATTATAAATCTGACTATAAGCCCTAGCCAATGTGGCTGCACTATCACAATGGATAGATATTGGCGATATCGTTTTTTGGCCATAATAGAATCTCATATATCAAGTTTCGTAGCCATTCTGCTTCTTTACCAGCAGCAGCCAATGCTACGAACTCAGATTCCATAGTAGAATGAGTAATACATGTCTGCTTCTTGGAAGCCCATGAAATGGCCCCTCCTCCTAGCAAGAACACCCAGCCACTAGTAGAAGATGAATCTTCTTGGTTGATCCAACTAGCATCTGAGTAACCTTCTAAAATAGAAGGTTGTCCAGAATAATATAAACTGTAATTCATAGTACCTTTTAAGTACTTGAACACCCTTGTTAAAGCATGCCAATGCTGTCTACTAGGATTACTAGTGAACCTGCTCAATCTTCCTACTGCATAAGCAATATCAGGTCGAGTGCTCGTCATAGCATACATCAAACTGCCAATGGCCCTTGAGTATTCGAGCTGTGATACTGGTCTACCAGTATTTGGCATAAGTTTTTCAGCTGGATCCATAGGAGTACTGACTTTAGAACAATCATTGCAATTAAACTTCTTGAGAATTTTCTCAATATAATGAGATTGTGTAATAGCAATTCCATTGTTCATCCGTTTAATTTTTATACCAAGAATTACATCGGCTTCTCCCATGTCTTTCATAGAGAACTTAGATGACAAGAGCTTTTTAGTTTTATCAACTACATTTTGGTATGTACCAAAAATTAACATGTCATCTACATATAGACAGATGATTACACCTTTGCCGGATTCATCAAATTTGCTATATACACATTTGTCAAACTGATTTAATTCAAAACCATTGGACAAAACAACCTCATCAAACTTTTGATGCCACTGTTTAGGTGCTTGCTTCAGCCCATACAATGACTTAATTAACTTACACACCTTATGCTCATTACCTGGCATAACAAATCCTTCAGGTTGCTTCATATACACTTCTTCTTCCAAATCACCATTTAAAAATGCTGTTTTGACATCCATTTGATGGATCAATAGATTGTGAATTATTGCCAAAGCTATCAACAATCTAATAGTAGTGATACGAGCAACTAGTGCATAGGTATCGAAGTAGTCGATCCCTTCCTTTTGTCTAAAGCCTTGGATTACCAATCGAGCTTTAAACTTGTCAATTGTTCAATCGACTTTCATCTTCTTTTTGAAGATCCATTTGCACCCTAAAGGTTTACATCCTGGTGGTAAATCAGATAAGACCCATGTATTATTTTCCATAATAGAACTAATCTCATCGTCAATTGCTTCTTTCCAAAAGGCAGCATCTCGCGATTTTATAGCTTCATCATATGTTCTTGGATCCTCCTCTATATTATAACAATAAGAGTATTGAGATTCAACCTGATC
The DNA here is from genome assembly GCA_026119855.1 of Campanula takesimana. Taxonomy (NCBI): domain Eukaryota; kingdom Viridiplantae; phylum Streptophyta; class Magnoliopsida; order Asterales; family Campanulaceae; genus Campanula; species Campanula takesimana. The sequence goes on from JAOWBW010000274.1 coordinate 1,252,407, forward strand.
TCTTGATCCTTCAACTAAATATAGTTGAAAATCATCACCATATGATTTAGCTTTTCTTGCTCTTTTGCTTTTCCGTGGTTCGGGTGTCTCATTTGGTACATCATTTGAATGATCATCCCTTTGAGATTCACCCGAATTTGGTATAATATCCTTCGGCCTAGGTATTGAAGAGAAACGATTCTCATCAAATATTGCATCTCTTGATTCTATAATTGTGTTAATAGAAATGTAGTCATTAGGTTCTATAACATAAAACCTATATGCCTTGGAATGCTCAGCATATCCAACAAAGATGCAATCAATACCTTTTTCTCCTAGCTTTTTCCTTTTAGGGTCTGGAAGTCTAACCACAGCCCTACACCCCCAAACTCGCAAAAATGTCAAGTTGGGTCGTTTCTTATACCAAAGTTCATATGGGGTAATCTTGTTCCTTTTATTAGGAACCCTATTCAATAAATAGCAAGCCGTTAACATGGCTTCCCCCCAAAACCCGTCACTCAAGCCCGAGTAAGATAGCATGGCATTGACCATTTCTTCAAGAGTTCTATTTTTCCTTTCAGCCACACCATTTCGTTGTGGTGTATAAGGAGCCGTAGTTTCATGAATGATTCCTACGGATTGAAAATATATAGGATCATAATATTCACCACCTCTATCTGTGCGTAAGTTTTTAATCAAGCCATTTTGTTGTAATTCAACTTCTGTTTTAAAAGTTTTAAATTTATCCAGGGCTTCATCTTTTGCATGCAGCAAATAAACATAGCAAAACCTAGAGGCACCATCTATAAAAGTGACAATATACTTTTTATTTCCTAAAGATGGAGTCGCATGAAAATCACATAAATCACTATGTATCAATTCAAGTATTACAGAATTCCTTGTTATACTTTTAAAAGGTTTTCTAGTGATTTTTGTCAACATGCAAGTATTACATTTTCCAGTATCATTATCAATAATAGGAATTAAACCATCTTTAGACATTTCAAGCATTCTTTTATAGTGCACATGTCCTAAACGAGCATGCCATAATGAGGAATTAACAACATTGGAATCAGTCATATAAACAGAACTCGAATCATTACGAACTTTATTTAAATTCAACATAAACATCCCATTATTGTAATAGCCAAATCCTACAAATACACCAGATTTTGATAAGATATACTTATCGGATTCATACACTTGTTTGTATCCACACTTGTTCAAAATAGGACCAGAAACTAAATTCTTACGAAGTTTAGGTACATACAACACATTAAAAAGAGAAACAGATTTTCCTGAACTAAATTCCAGCACCACATTTCCTCTTCCTTGAACAGGAGCAAAATGATCATCACCCATGTAGAGAACAGATTCGTCTTCCACCGGTTCAAATGTCTTAAACCAGCAACGATCTTTACAAACATGAGTTGTGGCACCAGAATCAATCCACCACGCAATTGCATCATCCTGCACATAAAATGCTTCAGAAATTAGTGAAACGGAATATTTAATAAATCCATTCCAAATATGTTCTAAATTCTGACCTTGGTCTTGGGTATGGTCTTTAGACCCCTTCCCCGAACCACTAGTGCTTGCGCCATCCTTCTTGTTCCCACTACGACAATCCCTCTTAAAGTGACCAGTTTTGCCACACCTCCAACATGCCACTTTAGGCTTCTTGTTGGGACCAGAATCATCGTTGTTATTGGAACCACGTTTCTTTCCTCTGTTTTTGTTGTTGTTCCTTTTCTTTCCACCCTCCTCAAGCATATTCACCGAGGGTCCAGCAACTTCTTTCCCTTTGCCCTTGTCACTTTCTTGCGCCCTTAGAGATTCCTCTATGCGCAGGTGACTACCAAGTTGGACCAAAGACAGATCGTCTTTACCATGCTTCAAGTTATGTTTGAAATCCTTCCAGGAAGGAGGCAACTTGTCTATTACACTCGAAACAGAAATTGCCTCATCCATTTTCAAACCATGTTGTGTAAACTGTCCAAGGATTCTCAGGAGTTTATTGAATTGTTCCATGACAGGCCTTGATTCGACCATCTTGTAATTATTGAAATTACTTACAAGGAACTTCTTACTCGAAGCATCCTCTGCCATGTACTTGGATTCAAGAGAATCCCACAAATCCTTTGCAGATTCAACATTCTGATATATATCAAAGAGAGAGTCAAACATACCATTCAATATATGTCCTCTGCAGATGTAGTCATCGTTCTCCCACTTCGACCTTCTTCTGGCTGCCTCCAAATTATCGTCCTCTGATAGTTCTGGCATGGGGGTAGACAGAATATACACCACCTTCAATGTTGTCAGAAGGAAGTGTATCTTCTTCTGCCAGCGTCTGAAATCATAGCCTTCAAACTTGTCCAACTTCCCGAAGTTGGTCGTCATCTCCTTCACAGTACTTCCTCCACCCATGATTATCAGAGAATACTTTATTCGAATGTTAGAAAAATTAGGGTTAGGGTAAATTGATAATCCTGGATATTGATTGAATCGTGTACAATCACTATCCGAATAAAGTATTTCGACCCTTTAAGCCTAGGTTTCACGAAATCTTTACTGGGATAATACAATCAAACAATCTGTATCTTAGGCCAAGAAAACAGATCAGAAACTAAGAGTATTATTAGGGTTTTTCGTAAAAACAAATGAGACCATTAATCTGTTTATAAACAGATTGGAAATTAAGAGCAGATATGACTGTTGGTTGCGAACAGTCACAAGTGTTAGCCAACAGTCATATTGTTACCAGACTGTTGAGTCTCTAGGTTTTGGCGGATTTTGGTGGGAAAACTGGCGGGAATCAGTTGGAGTACCAACAATACCGTTTAGGTTTAAGGGGCGCTGCCCCTTGACCCCGTAAGGGGCGCTGCCCCTTGACCCCTGCTTCTTTATCGTGTTCGAAAACATATTGACTCAAAATGAGTGTGTACTCCACACTTTCCCTTACTCATATCCGAGCCTAATATGAGATCGCATTGGTCTCTAGTAAATCCAATTACATAAAATCGTTGATGACACTAAAATCACCAACATAATGGTTGGTCAAAGTTCATTTGTATTGACCATAAAAAGACAAAAAATGAGACTATCGGTAACGCTCATCCTTATTCTTGTTAAATTCCTGACTTGCTTGTTAAATTCTTGAACTTGCATATTATGTGCTAGTTTTACTTGAATTAATTTCTTAACTGCTTTAGAATATTAAGGTGGTTAAATGTCTAGTTTTGACTTTTGGGTCATTTGTAAAAATATGACTTTATGGGCCTTTTTGTTAAAAGTGAAACTTGAGGGGGCCTAAGTGTCATTTCTTGAAACTTGTTAAGTATATCTTGGTTTGCCTTCTGAGAAATCATTTCTCCCCCAAATTCCTTACGTTCTTCCTCTGTCTCAGAAATCTAGGTTTAGGGTTTACCATATTCTCGACTCCTCGAGTTTAATTATCCCTATGTTCTTGATTCCGATCCCGGATAAATATTTGTGGCGTTGAATAGAGCGTTTCCTGCCGAACAAAAATTAATTTGGGTAAACTTGATTTCGGACTAGGTAAGTTATTAGCTCCCCCTTGCTTGTAATAACATGCATATATGTTATTCCTTATACTTGTGCTTGTCAATTTCGTGTTTGGGGTGATTTTTGTGATACTTGTAATTTTGGGACAAAGGGAGTATTAACCCTCTGTGTAGGAATGAAAGAGTAAACTTGAAATAGTTGTTTTGAACTTGTTATGCACTCCTGGGCATTGCCTAGTTGTTAGTTTGTTGGTAGAAAAATTATACTTATACTTTTGGGACGGTGAAATATTAACTTGATTAAATGTTTATCTATAATACAATACAGGAAGGTTTTAACCGCCTCTTATCTTAGGATAAGTGGTGGCTCAGATTAAAAGTTGAGAAACTAATCCTACGGCCTAGAATCCCTTTCACTCCCACGATCTCTGTTCTCTCCCACGATCTAACCCTCCACGATTCTTTCCATTCCACAGCCGCAGTTACACAGGCCCTCTCACTCCCGTATCAGTCCCCATTCTCTTCCCATTTCACAATCGTTCTCCCCTTTCTCCCCTCCGGCGTCATCTCAAAACTTAATCATCCAATCTCCCACGGAATTTCACGGCGGTTGCGCAGCCCCACGTTTAGGTCGAGGTTTCTCAAACAAAGAGAAATCTATTTATGCAAGGGCCGCATCAGTTGCAGAGCCGTTCGTTTTCACGGTTTCTCCTCCTCTTCGCCTTTGATTTCACCAGAAAATCAATTTCGCTATAGCATTACAAACATTTACCGGTGTTCGATCTTCAACTCCCGCAACAAAATCTTGGTGGAATTCGTCAAATTCTTTTTTACTGATGGCGTCGATGCCGTTTAATAGCGTGTTCGGAGCAAACTCAGCAGTGGGCTCCTTTACGAGGAATCGACGGAGTAAACTTCGACCATTAATTTGAAGGTTTTATTGAAGGTTAGATTTTTACTTTTTTAATTAGTTTCCCTTATTCTTTTCTATTTCTTTTGCTTGCAAGTCCTTGGGCGTTTCTGATTTGTGGTCAAGTCTGCATACTTTTGTTATTAGTATTTTTTTTTAATACTTTGCAGCATAAAATTTTATCAAGGCATTTTGGGATTTCAACCTTCTCTTACTCTCTCAAGCCTGTATCACACACACAGTGTTCAAATGCATAGTTTAATTTTTACTCCCTCCGTCCAAAAATAAAAATCCGAACTTTATTCACTTATAATTGATGGGGTTTCTGACCACTTGCTCTTTCCCTTTTCAGTAGGAGCAGCCTTTGATTTTATGCACTCTACTTCCTCCATCACACATATAGGAGTTCAAGGCATAGTTCAATACTTACTCCCTCCATCCCAAAATCAATATCCAAACTTTTTTCATCTCTTCAAATGAATTTACATACTTTCTAAGCTGGTTTTCTGGTGCAGGATTCCTTTACGTTTTTAAATGAGTTTTGAACATATATTTAAATGAGCTTACATACTCCCTCCGTCCCAAAATAAATATCCAAAAATATTTTCCTTTTTTTATTTAAAGAAAAGCTGTTTCAAGTCCACGGTAAGAAACAGAGAGTTTTTTTTTTTTTTTTTTTTTTGGTTACTTTTATACTTTCTCCTTCCAATTTGTAATGGTTCTTTGTTTCTGAATTTTGTCAACATTGCCATTTATTTTAGCCCATGGTGTGGCTGTCCTTGGGTGTGAATTGATTAAAGTCCTTATTTTAAATTTGTGTCTATCTATTTGTGTGAATTTGATTTTAAATTTGTGTGGTTCTCTGTTTGTGTGTGTGTGTGTGTCTAAATTGAAATAGGGCATGTGAGAACATTTCAAGTTGGATGTCAAGAAGAGGCAGGTCAAAGGTCAAAGCACAGCACAGATGGTTACCAGAAGTTCAAAGAACCCTCAGTAATATGGGAATGTGTGTTGATTGGGGTGTGACCTGTGGAGCTTCTACAATCTTATCAATGGAGCTCTTTCCATTGCCAGAGATCTTTTTGTAGTATAGCTTTAGTTTTGATAGAAACGGGCCAAACTTTCCAGCAATTTTCATTTTTCAGTTTCTCTTAGTCTTCATAGTATATTAACAACAAAATATCTCTAAGTTTGTGAGTTAATACTTAATTGAACAGTTTATTTATTTTGGTGGGAAGTGCCTCTACTATTGTAGTTGCAGAAGGGAGCCTCAATTGATCCACTCTTTTCTTTTTCCCTTCCCATGTTCATTGAAAACTGCCCTGCAAAACTACCAATGAAATCCTCAATCCCCTGCCTCCTCTGAGTTGCGGTCATTAAACTTTTCCCTCATCTTGAGCATTCATTACAGTCAAACGATTCCACTGAAATATCTATTCTATTTTTATAGAGACTGAGAAAGTGAAAGGAAAGTCAAGAAATATGCGATAGAATGCCATGGCCGTAAACTAAGAATTTCAAGCCAAATCCGAAATGCTATTTACGTTTTAAATTATGAATGCTACCCTAATCAACTAATCTTATTTGTTAATTGTTGAGAGTAGAGATTTGGAATTGCATAAAAAGGCAGATTCTTGAGAGAACACATGTTGAGATTGCTAAAATAAGGGAAGGAGATTACTTATGATTGTGGTTGCACTTTTCGTATTCTAATATCCACTTTAATTGCAAACTTTAAATTACTCACCATTTTCATTTTGTTTGTTTTCAGGCATTATACGTTCATATGTACGCAGAAATCTGTTTGTACATTGGCAGTTGACTCTTTTTAAGCAACAATTCATATGTACTCACAAATCTGAGTGTGCATGGGGTGGGATGCATACAGTATTGTTCAATTGTCCAAGTAGAGATGCTTCAAGTATTATGATATTTCATATAGAGCACTTGGTATTCTGTTAGTATGAAATGTTGAAGCTATACCATACATTTTTTTCTCTTCTTTTTATTGCTACTCTGGCTAAGCGTGTCTCATTGTTATAAGCAAAGTATTACTGGGTGTACATGGAAGAAGGCGGCGATCTATTGGTAGATTAGAAAGGAGAGTGAAAGTTGGAGGGTGTGTCCTGACAACATTCTAGGCGGATGGAGTATATTGTTGCTACCTTTATCATTTTCCTATTACTAACCTTTATGTACTGACCCGTGCCATTGGCACGGGCTTTAGAATACTAGTACAAGTGTATTAGAAAAGTTATACTTATACTTGTGGGACGGTGAAATGAATGAAAGTATCCCTAAATGAGTATATTAGTATAATAGAAAATTATACTTATACTTTTGGGACAGTGAAATATTAACTTGATTAAATGTTTATACAAGTATATTAGAAAATTATACTTATACTTTTGGGATGGTGAAATATTTAAATGGAATAAAAAAAAAAATCCTATTATTTGTGGGACGGTAAAAGAAATGAAATGAAACCTTACCCTTCCTAAGGCATAGAGCCTTAGTATAGGATGATGAACTTGAAGTATAAGATGTCTAACTCTTATATATGACTTGAATGTCTAAAAATTGGAATGATAACTCGAGTATAAGACAATAAAATCTTGTGCATGTCTTAAACATCCATAGAAGTGGATTGAGAACTTGAATATAAGATGATAAAATCTTGTACATGCCTTGAAACCAATACATGTGTAAGGTAATGAACTTGAAAGTGCTAAGAACAAGCACTAACGTGTATGAGAAATGTTCTTGACGTGTATGTGCAAACATTGCATATAGCTACTTGATAACAATGTGACTCCTTGATTACTTGAAGCATGCTTCTTGATGAGAGTCCACTACTTTTGGATTAGTTCTACTCTCGTAGTTCAAGTAAATACCTACTTGTGCATTCTTGTGTGAGTCCAGCTGGTCCTTACTTGCTCGGATGTATATAGGTTCACGCTTATCATGAGGCTGGGGCCAAAGTGATAATCGGGGATCTATGTATCTGCGCTTGACCCCTTACTACATGCCATAGTAAGGGCATAGCTTCCTTTATTAGAGAAATACGCCTGATAAAAGTGAATGCTAAACTCGTGAACACCTCGTGAATCTTGATCTTGGGAATGACACTGGTTACCGGGTCTTCTTATATATTCTGCATAAGCAGTTTCATGATATTGATCGTGATTGTCAAAAGTAATACAAGCTACGACAACAATGGTATTCTTGGGAGGGATAAGGAAGGAAGCAATATCCTTTATAACATGATAACTTAGCCTTATGAGCTACTTGATGAGTTGGCTTAGCCTCTCATATACTTGTTACTTGATGATACTTGATACATGATTGCTTGAGTATCTACTTGAATTGCATGATAACATGTCATGTAGTTGCATCTAATAGCTTACTGAGATTTATCTCACCCCGTTCCTTGTTTATTTATTTTCCTTAGATCAAAGGAAGGCTAGTGATAGTGCGCAGTGAGGCTCGACATATATGGGAGCTTACTACGCAGGTTGTTATTCTTTTGGGCTTGTGTCCTTTTACACTTTGGTGAGGACGATTTTGTATGGGTTGTATAACTTCTTATTTTGGGGTAGACGGTCTTGTATAGTACTTGTTGTCTCTAGACATCTTGTAATGCCAGCTTATGTGCTAGGCATGTCTTCCGTTGTATGTAACCAAGTTTGGTTTTAATTTTCTTGTCTAGAACTCGTGTTGTGAGCTATTTTAGCTCCTTACTCTAGAGTATATATATCATGTCAGTTTGATTTTAGCAGGTATTATTCATGTTAGTTGTTAGTTTCTTGATTCTTGTTAGTTACGTGCACCAGGTTCGAGGTTCTATTAGGGAATCCCGGGACTTGGGGCGTGTCACTATCTTTCTGGGAGAGATGGAGTATATTATATATCAATGCTTGCAAAACTGAAAGTCACTTTTATTTTCACAAATGTATGTAAATATTATCCTTGAAGAAAGGAATTGTGAAAAAAGGTAATGATGATTACATAATTTTTGTAATATTTTAACGCCAAAATCTATATATATATTAAAAGTCGAAGTGGAGAACTACGGATTCGCCACGTGGACAAGTGTTGGCTAAATCTTGATTTTGGTGAAGCCACCTCATCACCTTACTAATTAATAAGTGACTTTTCATTTTTTTGCTATTAGCTAATATTACTAACTAATAATATTAGTTATTATATAAGGTAACTATTATAGTAACCAATACTTATAATAATAATAGTTATTACTACTCCCTCTGTCCCTAAATGAGTGTCCATTTTTAAGAAATCTTTGTTCCTAAATGAGTGTCTTTTTTTAACATAACTTTCTTCCTAAACGTTTTTTTTCGAAAAAAAATTCACCGGTTTCTTTATACGTGCAAAACTAAAGGTTTGGAAATGATATTACAAGATTATATATGAATCGTTGTTACCAAATTGTTCAAAAAGTTGAGATTTTCAGTGTCCCTTAAAATGAAATTTGGACACTCATTTAGGGACAGAGGTAGTATTACTTATAATAGTAATAGTTGCTATTAATAGTTAACTATTATAGTTAACTACTACTTATAATAGTAATAGATACTATATTAGTTAACTATTATAGTTATTATAGTAGTTAACCAATACTTATAATAATAATAGTTACTATTATAGTTAACTATTACTTATAATAATAATAGTTAATATTAATAGTTAACTATTATAGTTAACATTTATATTTAACTATTATAGTTAAATATTATAGTTAATAATTATATTTAAATACTAACAGTTGATCATTTGGCTGTGACACGTGGACAAGTTTTGACAAACTCTTGCATTTCGTGAAGCCACGTAGGCGATGACTCATCAACTAAGTGACTTTTTATATTTTGGGTATTAGCTAATGGTAATAGATTATCATAATAGTTATTCAATTAGTTGACTTTTAATAGTTAACTTTTTATTCTATTATACAAATTAACTTTCAATAGTTAAGTTACTATTCTACTATACAAGTTACCCTAATGGTTCGCTAAAAAGTAAATTTTTATAGTAGAAGTTGTTAAGTTTTACTATGAGTATCTTCTAATAGCTATGATACTATTATTTATATTATTAGATGAGTGTCTTGGTACTCAAAAGATTTAATATATTCATTGTATTCTCATAATTAATCATAGTAATAAATAGTAATTATAATCTAATTATTGGTGTATGAAAACTAAATAGTAAATGAATTTGATTTATAACAAAAATTGTTTAGTATTCTAAAAGATAAAAGGATAACTGCAATTCAATCACATGCTTAGCTACCTAAAAGGGTTAATTGCAATTTGGTTCCTGACTTTTGTCAAAATTTGCAATGTTGATGCTGTCTTTTCAATTTCGCCAATTGGTATACTTACTTTGTCATTTTGTTGCAATCCAACTACAAAAGTAAATGGGTGTTAGTTTTTTAACAGATTTTATGTTATGTGACTAGCACATGACTTTTTAAGGACATTTTAGAATATTTTGAAGCTACACATATCTGATTAATATGATTTTTATTTAAAAAAAATGAAAATAATATTCAAATTTACAACATACTGTATATTTTTTTGGCAATTTTTCGGGTGACTGGATTATTTTATATTAAATCTTAATTTTAAATATTTAAAAAAAGGAAACAAGTGAAATAATAATCTAAAAAAGATATTAGCCCCAAATATGTGCCATATGAAGTAAATGCTATACGTGGATTATCATTTCATAAAAATATTTGATAGGAAAAAAAAAAAGGTAGAGGAAGAGGAGGATGAACGGGGGAAGAGTGTATGTGGAAGTGGTGGTGCGAGAACGTGGAGGAAAGTAAACGTTAGGAATGAAGGTATATCATGGTGGAAAGTAGTAATTTTTTTAAGATTATTTTTCCCATATCCTCAATTTTTAAATAATTTCATTTGTTTAAATTATAAATTAATATAATATAATTAGTTCATCAAAAAAAATCCAAAAAAATATATGTTGTAGATTTAAATATTAGCTTTTGTTTAAAAAAAAATAATCATACCAATCGGATATGTGTAGCTTCACAAACATCTTAAAACGTCATTTGTTAGTCACATGATATAAAATCTGTTAGAAAACTAACACCCAGATAATTTTGTAGTCAGATTGCAACAAAATGACAAAGTGAGTATACCAATTAGCAAAATTGAAAAGACAGCATCAATATTGCAAATTTCGGAAAAAGTCAGGAACCAAATTGCAATTAACCTACATAAAATACACAAAATGATAGAAAGTACAATGTTCAACTTCACACAACTAACAATAACCAAAAATAACGTATATTTTTTAGTGAATGAGATTGAGAAAATAAATTTTGCATTTCAATAGATATTCATTCATTAACACTAATTATAGTCCCATTACAATTGATGATTTAAGCTGTTACAATGTAATAAGAGAAAAAATGTTTACATCAATGACCTTCACATTATATTCTCTTCATTTTATTATGTTATTTCTTTTTCATCTTCAAGATGAATCTTAAAATTATGGCTACACATAAGGTTATGTTTCTTTTAAGTATGTTTTGTTTCATCATATGGTTATTTGTTTCTTTCTTTCAATTACATTTGTTGATTTTGATTAGTTTAAATTTGAACTTTGTTCACGTTTATATTGCCTTATAAGTTTGTTACTTATTTTTAATTTATTTTTCGTTATTGTATCATTTTTTATAGTTCTAGTCTTGATTTAGTTTTGATTGCTGGTATCGATTTAATATATTTTCACATTTAAATGAAAGTATCGATTATTATACCATATGTTTTTTTTTCTGCTTATAGTTGTACATTTAGTATTAATATTTATTTTTTGTTTTAAACTTGATTTTTGTGTCTCCAGGTGATTAAGGCAAGAAAAAATATGTCACTAGAAATATATATTCTAATGAGAATGAAGTTTGATTATAATTGGGTAAAAGAGGAATAGAAGATTAAAAGATCTGGAAACTCGCTCTTCTAAATGACTATGGAGAGTTTCTTTGAGAATCTTGCATGTGTCAAGAGTATGAGGACAAAGACTACGATTTTACTTTTTATTTTTCGTTTCACATGCATTTGTTTATAGTAGTTATGATTTTAATAATTTTATCTATCTTTTCGAGTAATATTTTTGTTTTTTTTAAATAAAAATGTGTTTGCTTATAGTCTATAAAACATCTATAGTTGATCATCTCTAAATTTTACTTTTAACAATATATGCAAGGAATATTTTTTTGTTTTGACTATTTTTTCATATTACTATTATGGATTTGGTATTTAAGTGATCAAATTTGACCGTTAGTTTTTTTTAATTTTTTTTATTTAAGTAGATGTTCAATTTTACCTTTTTTATAATTTTTCTTTTGATTGTGTTTGTTTCAATATTTTCTCATGTAGTTTTAGTTGTATTTCTTTGATTGTCAATATAGTTTAGTTGATAGGTAAATAATGATATCAAAACAAAATTAAAAAAATTGGTATAAATTTTGTAAAAGTTTATATGCCATGCTAAAATCAATTACGATGTCAAAACATTATTCTCAGACATAAAATGTCAAGAGAAAAAAAAAGATATAAGAAACGATAAGTATAAGTATTTATTCCATACGAACAATAGTTACAAATAAACCGTGCGAAGCACGGGCTATATGCTAGTCTAATGAAAGACACGTTTTTCTTAAGCTTAGAAAAAAATGTGTTTTGACATGTCAGTGGTAGTGTAAGACCAACTATATTTTAACACAAATATCTTTAGTAGTACTATTATATTGTATGTGATGGTTGTATTATAAACTTGACAAGGGAAGATTTGGTAACTAGGGATGGCAATTTTCCTGAACCCGGCGGCAGTCCGTTCTGGAATAATAGGTTTCGGGTTTCAATTTTAATGACCCTAGCGGGCTAGGGTCGGGTTCGAGTTTTTGTATTGACCCACCGTGATATGATCTGACTCACATCCCCATGTATAAATTCAACATAATATGTAAGTTAATCATGTTAAATTTTGATGCACCTTGGGTAGGGGAGCAGGCTCGGGTTCCACTATCTTCGAATCGGGTTCAGGTCAGCCTTTTTTAGATTAGGGTCAGGTTCGGTTTTGGAGAACCCCGTCCCGAACCTGCTATGTTGCCATCCCTACTAGTAATTTTATAAAAAGCTAACTTTTTATTTAAAGATATTTTTGTGTTTTTTTTTTTATTATTATTTTTTGTTTATTATTTTTTTTTTTTATCAAAAATCAGTTTTTCCTGACAATTAAGAAAAACTAATTTTTTGAAAAATGGGGTGGTATTTTTGTAAAAGTGAAACTTGTTTAAAACACGCGGTTTATTTGTAACTAACTTTGCACTCGTTTTCAAATGCGGTGTTTTTGGTAATTAATTGGCATTTTTTTAAAAACTCGTCGGGGCATTTTTGTATAACTGAAACCTATTAACACAACACCACACCACATGCACTCTTCAACGCATGAGTTGACACTATTCAACATATGGATTGGCGATCTTTAATACGTGCGCTAACACTCTATAAACAGATGAACTGACACTTAATAACACATGAACTCACACTTAATAGCACATGAACTCACACTTTTAAACACTACAACTTTCACTCTCAAAATACTACAAATGATACTTTCAAACGCTATCACATACACTCATTGAGCACATGCACTTACGCTTAATAACGTATGAACTGACACTATTGAATACTACAAGTGACACTTTTAAACTCTAACAATGACACTCTTATAACACCTGAGTGGCACTCTTGTAACACCTCACCTGACACTTCATAACACATAAACCGGCACTAATAAACACTATCATTGGCACTAAAAAAACTACCATTAGCACTCTTATAAAATCTCAGTGGCACTCTTACAACACCTCATCTAGTACTCAATAACACATAAAATAACAATCTTAAACACTTTAACTAACACTCTTAAACACTACAACTAGCTCTCTTTAAACACTACTACTGGCACTCTTGTAATACTAACTTGGCACTTAGCAACATATGAAATGACACTCTTAACACATTAAGTAACACTCTTAAACACTCTAACTGCCACTCCTAAGCATTATCACTGACATCGCATGAAGGTTTAGTTATTTCCAAAAGGACACCGCGCGCGAAATGTCAGCACGTGTTTTAAAAACATGCTTTTCTTAAGTGTTATAAAAATCTTTTTCGTAAGCCCTAATCAATATTTTTTCAAATAGCCACTTATTTATTGACATAAAATAATAAAGTATAAGGCTTACTAAAATAGAAAATTAAATTCACAAAATGTAGGGTTAAAATGTAAAACTAAAACTATTAAGTTGGTGAATATTAAGACTTGAGTTTGTTTGACATTTGCTGGCAGACATCTGAATTTAATCAAAATTTCAACTGCATTCTTAAAATCTTATTTGAATGATCTCAATAATTGCATAGTAAAATAAAATCACCATCTCACTCCCCTTTTTTAAGACTTTATTTTTTAAAAAAGATAAATATCATTAGCAAAACACGCGAATGGGAAATATGACATTCCCATTCGTCTCTAACATAAAAATTGTTATACTGACAGACAACCCTCAATACGCTGTCAATGGTGACATTCACAGCACATTTGACGTAACGATAACAAATGAACTGCTTAAAGCGGATGAATATTTACAGGCAATCACTAAAGCTCCAAAAATCATTTTTTCCGTTCCCCTTATGTTTAACCCAAGACTAATCTTCATAAATTTCTGTATCATCTGAGTTTTTCACAAATGTAGATCCTTGATTGATGTATGTACTAACAATGGCATGTGACGCCAAAAAGCTTCTCTAAGTATAACCTGAACACTGCCGAATGCGGGCATTAAAGAAATCTCCATGCATGCAAGAATTGGTTTTTGAGGATAAGGCAATGAAGGCATTGGGTCGAAATGAGTATCAAACCAAGCATCTCAAACATCACAACAAGCTATACAAACATCATACAAATGTTATCAACACAGTGGAGAATAAATAAAGGCTCTCGACGAATGAGAGAAAACATAAGCTCTTAACGAATGAGTGAAAGCATAGATCTCGACGAATGTGAGAGATTCCGATTCAAAAACTTATGGATACAATGAAAAATTAACTGGACCAAAACCAAAACCAGAAAGAGAAAGAATAAGAAATTATCAACTTCCGAAACATCAATTTCAAGCAGTTTGTGATTCAAACAATCACTATGGATCAATTTGACACATGCATTAACATATTATGGCGTTTCTAATCAAATAGTCTGAAACATACGAAAAATTATGAAATATGACTACAATTTGTTGAAAATGAAAATGAAAATAATTAATTAATTAATTAATTTGTAAAGAAAAAAAACAAGAATTTGGAAATGGAATGGACGAATCACGATGTCAATTTTGAAATGGAAATGGTATGTAGCCCGAATCCCACTGGAATAATTGGAGACACAGAACCAATTATTCCAGTCGGAGTAGCTTTAGTTTTCTAATTTAAGCGTTTGGAAGGGATTGATTATAAAATATTTTATTTTTGTTGTTCTTTTAGATATCTTGAAATGTTGTAACATAACCATTCAATACTAGTTCGATTAACGCAACGAAAAAACATATATACTACAAAAGTAGAATCAAAGCACGCACAGAGTTATGTGGTTCACCTTGTTAGGATTGGATCCTAAACCTAAGGGGAACCAGAGGGGGAAAATGAGTCTAAGTCAAAGGGGGTGGAAGAGTCGAAGAGGAGATTAAAACGGAGGAGGAAAATCTGCACAGGAGGGCGAGCGGGCGCTTGGTTCTCCCCAGGCGGGCGCCTGGTCCATTAGAGGGAATCAGTCTCTGGCGCAAAGGAGCAGGCGGGCGCTTTCCCTACACCAGGCGGGCGCCTGGTTCCCCGATCTGGATTCGGGAAAGTGCAGATTTTCGGTATTTCTTCTTTGTATTTGGGTTAGGACTCTCTTGTACTGCTATATAAGCATAAGTTCGTCCAGAATATTATGTACCCAAATAGGAGAAAGTTAGGATATCAAAGGGAGCCACAAAATAGTGTCTAAGAGGGGGCCGGGGGCCTAAGAGAGCCCTGGGGGGCGATCCTACAACCCGGCCATGACCGTGTTGTTTGTGTGTTCTTGGGGAGATATAATAATATGTTGGAGAGGGTTGTTCATGGAGAGTTACTATGCTAGATCTGTGTGAGTGCATATGTAAATTGTAACAATCAAACATATTATTATAGTGATATCCTGGCTTGGGGCCTCCGGATGTAGCCACGTGGTGGTGGTGAACCGGGTTAACAAATTATGGTGTTCCTGTTCTTTCATATTATTCATGTGTTGATTTATTTCTCCATATTAATGACTGCTAGTATGGGCTAGTGGATGCGATGATCCCCCCAATTCCCCAACAACTGGTATCAGAGCTTTGATTCGAGATCTATGGGAGATCCAAGGTGAAGAAAAGCGACAACAGATTTTCGTGCAGCGCACGTGCAGAATTCGTGCAATGCACGTGAAGGCTCGGTGGAGCGCACGTGCAGATTTCGTGTAGTGCAGATTCTTCGTGTGGAAGACGTGCATGTATCTGAGAGATTCTAGGGTTTATGGTTGAAGCAAGACACGTGCCAAATAGGTCAACGATCGTGCGGAAGATCAGAAAGCCCGAAAAGTTCGTTTGTTTCTTATGAGATCTGCAGAAATTCGAGGTGGAATTTAGAGATGCAGAGAGCGGATCTGGAGGTGTTTAAGGGATCTTGGGGCAGTCAAAGAGGTTGGATAAAAATATGAAAGAAATGAGGAATGCATCAGGCACTTGCGTAAGCAACCAACGATGCAAAGGTGAGTGGTATAAGCCGGTTTGACCACGTGAGAAGAGGAGGACTTCTCGCAAACGACGAATGGGGGTTAGGAGGATGTTGTACTCTACCGACAACATTAATTTCGTTCCGGGTGGGAGCAAGAGGCGTGAAGAACCGGCCTATTGGTGTAAAACGGAGAGACATCAATGAACGGTGTGTAAGGGGGGAGAGTGACTCAAAAGTTGCAACGCGGTGGGAGTCAAGTGGCCCTAATAGAGAGCGACAAAAGATCACATGAAGACAATTCAAGAAGCAATGTGTGTCCGAGTTTCATGGGGAGCATTGCAAGGGGAGTAGATCTAGGAGGGAGAAGGCAAAGTTAGTCTTGCAAATAAATCAAGGTAGAAGTTGATTTGGGGAGGCAAGAAGGATCTAACACGGAGAGGTTGAAGCGTCGCTCGGTTTCAACTCGCCTTATTACTTGGGCGTGGAGGCTCATGGTGGAGGAGCGTGGAGGCTCAACATGGTGTAATGGTGGAGTGTGGAGGCTTATCATTAACACAATGGAGAAGCTTAGTGCACGGTGTTACAACATTCAAATGAGGTCATCTTCGTGGTGGGAGCTTGACGGGACAAGGACTATGCTTATGGGTTTAGTCTCCAGGCGGGAGATTGTTAGGATTGGATCCTAAACCTAAGGGGAAGCAGAGGGGGAAAAGGAGTCTAAGTCAAAGGGAATGGAAGAGTCGAAGAGGAGATCAAAACGGAGGAGGAAAATCTGCACAGGAGGGCGAGCGGGTGCCTAGTTCTCCCTAGGCGGGCGCCTGGTCCATCAGAGGGAATCAGTCTTCGGCGCAAAGGAGCATGCGGGTGCTTGCCCTACACCAGGCAGGCGCCTGGTTCCCCGATCTGGATTCGGGAAAGTACATATTTTTGGGATTTCTTCTTTGTATTTGAGTTAGGACTCTCTTGTACTACTATATAAGCATAAGTTCGTCCAGAATATTGTGTACCCAAATAGGAGAAAGTTAGGATATCAAAGAGAGCCACAAAATAGTGTCTAGGAGGGGGCCGGGGGCCTAGGAGAGCCATGGGGGGCGATCCTACAACCCGGCCATGACCGTGTTGTTTGTGTGTTCTTGGGGAGAGATAATAATATGTAGGAGAGGGTTGTTCATGGAGAGTTACTATGATAGATCTGTGTGAGTGCATATGTAAATTGTAACAATCAAACATATTATTATAGTGATATCCTGGCTTGGGGCCTCCGGATGTAGCCACGTGGTGGTGGTGAACCGGGTTAACAAATTATGGTGTTCCTGTTCTTTCATATTATTCATGTGTTGATTTATTTCTCCATATTAATGACTGCTAGTATGGGCTAGTGGATGCGGTGATCCCCCCAATTCCCCAACACACCTCTCACTAACACTGTTAGCTACGTCCACGGCAGAGGGAGAACAATTTTATTACTAGAATAATAGATTACAAACTCAGATTATGTAACAAACGTCTAGATAACCTATCTAGAACCAAAATAAAATACGTCAATCTAACCAAATTCACATGTTCCAAATGTGTTGTAAATAGCCTATTTAGCAACACCAGATGTACACTAGACTCCCATTGGTCTTGGATCACCAATGAATATTGATTATTTGTTCCATTCATTCTATGATTATTTTTTTAATTTTTTTTTTTTGTTTTGGGGGGGGGGTGATTTTTGTTGTTTTATGATATTGATTATTTATTCCAATATTTGTTCACATTCGTAGATTAGATAGCGGTGTTTTTAATTATGTTAATTTTCTAAAAAAATATATTAATAAATTTAATTTATATTAGATAGCCAAGTATATATTCTGACTGTTTAAGAGGCCGGCAATATATTTCATATTTTGCGAAAAGGGCAATTTTGAAGTTTCGATGTTACTACTGCAATTAACGAATACAGTATATGGTGTCATTAATTAATGTTGGTCTTTTATTAAATAAAATGATGTTTTTTCATGGTCAACTCTATATTGCATGTCCAGCTTTAGAAATTTAGCTAACATTAAGATATTAATATGCAACGATACAATACATGACCAAAACTGATATTATTACTGACGATGTTGTATTCAAATAAGTTTTCTATTACGTAAAAACATTTCTTCTTAACGTGTCCATTTTATTCAAATTATTAAAAATTATTCAAAATGAGTATAACTAACCGCTCGTGCATCGTACAGGACTAACACTAGTTTTTATAAAATCAATATATAAAACTAGAAGTGCCAAACTTGGCGCCCAAACAGGCTTTGTCTATTCTAAGGGCATTTATGTCTTTTCACTTTGTGGCAGAGAATGTAATTTTTCCAGATTTTCTCTCTCTCTAGAAAAACACACACACACACACACGATCTATCTTTCTCCCCCCAAATCTGTCTTTCTCCACATATTGGCCAACAACCCTTTTCCGGCCTTCGTCTCCGGCGATCATCTCTGTCTCAACCCATTTCTCTCCCTAACTCTATCTCTCTAGCCCACCGAAGTTCATTCACGGCGTCCTATGGTTCGTCACCTGTCTCTCTTCTCCGGTGAAGGCTTCTTCTTTTCCGGCGACACTTCTTCTTCTCCGGTAAGGCCATCAAGCCTTCGTCTCGCAACTCGGACGACCTTCCTCATCTTATATCGGTCAGATCTGATCGGAAAGATTCAGAATCAGATCTAACTCCTTCCCCTACCTCTGGTCGCCGGTTGATCTCCATATCTTGAAGGTATCTTTTCTTTATTATTATGGTAGCGTGATAGGGTAGTTTTCTTTTACCCGCTTCCTTCAACGACCTGATTTAACTCAGATTTGGCGTTCCCCTTCGATATTATTTGTGTATTGTTGGTATATAAGAGTTAAAATGACCCTATTTTTAACGCTTTTCATATTCTCCGACACCGTCCATTTTCCTTCCTCAAAATTCAGTGAACGCTATTAACCACCCTTAAGAATCATCATCCCATAATCATGCCTATACGGAGATTATTTTACTTCACTTTCAATTTTTGGGAATCCATTTTCTTCAAATACGTCAGTTTCTTTCTCCTTTGTTAGTAATAATTAAATTGATTTATTTTGCTTATAATATGCTATTGTCAATATTTGGGAACCCATCTTCTTCAAAGACGTCAGTTTCTTGCTTTTTTGTTATTTACTCACTTCGTCCCAAAATGATTGTTAAAAAAAAATTAATTTGCTCTTTATCATGAATAAATTTGAATTGTTCCCCTTCGATATTATTTGTGTATTGAAGGTATCTTTTCTTTATTATTATGGTAGCGTGATAGGGTGGTTTTCTTTTACCTGCTTGCTTCAACGACCAGATTTAACTCAGATTTGGCGTTCCCCTTTGATATTATTTGTGTATTTAGTGTGGACGTTGGTATAAGAGTTAAAATGACCCTCTTTTTAAGAAGCTAAGTGAACTAGACCCTTCAAATATGAATCCAGTTGTGAAGGTGAGGTTGATCCGGTGCTATACTCTACATGGTCGAGATGATGAGAAGAATGTGTACAGTATGGAGTGTATGGTCCATGATTCTGAAGTAAGTTGATTTTTTTGTATTGCCGTGTTCTTCCTATACTTCTGTTGTTCTTGGAACTATATTTGCGTTAGTTTTGGGCCGGGTCATTATCTTTCATATTATATACTGACTCTAGTTTCAAAAACTTTCGAATTCATGGGTCAATCAAGAGAATTCTTATCTCCCGTTTTGAAAACATGGTAAGGGAGGAAAATCTTTGTATTGGCAAACAATACGAATAGTGTGTCCATCTTATAGGAATGACTGCCGGACAGTTGAAGGCAATTTCAGGTGGGGAGGTGTGCATCATTTTTAGTGTAATTATTTTTTGTGGTGAATTTTTTTGCAAGTGTTATGAAATTGATGTCTTTCAATTTGTTTTTGACGTCACAGGCCATTCCAAGAGCTATTTCAAGGATTGTTGGTCTATAAGAATTATTCAAGATTAATGTCCAGAATGACAACACGGATGACGCAAATACACAATTCATGTTCAGTGATCTCAATTCCAGTGATCCTTATGTGTCGTCAAGATGGGTAAATAGGTCCTCATTCAAACTCCTTTTGATTAATACCTTATTACTTACTTGAAAGTTTGTTTTTTTAGCATGGTGGGGATATCCAAGTTATTGATCATGCGAGGCAGACTGCATTGTACTAGGCTGTGGTTTGCGTATCAACTGCGGTTGCAGATGTTTTGTTGCAGAATGGGGCTCGGTTGACGCTGTTGATTTGAAAGGTTATTCGGTTATTTTAGCCTATATAATTAAAATAGAAATTAAGGTTCAGATTGTGTTTTGCTGGAGTATTTTATTTTTATACTTTGACATATTGATATATTTTATACTTTGACATATTGATATATTTCGCTTATTAAGTTATCTTCTTGGTAGATTTTTCATGTGACTTTTGAGTATATATTATTATATAGTAAACTTTTGTATTTTAAAATTATCCATTAAAATATCATTTTTATTTAATAAGTTGAATTTTCTTAGCTATTATAAGTTTGAGTGTTAAACATTTTGCCAAATATTTGGAGGGTAAGTCTATTTTCAATCTTTTCACTCCAAATATTTGAATGGGTAAATAATATATTATTCCTACATCTAACTATCAGTTTGATAAGTATTCTGTCTATGTCATTTTTCTTTACTCATTTCAAATGATTTCTTATTTTAAACTATGTACAAATATAAATACAACGTTAGACTTTTTTTTTTAAGGATGCATATGGGACCAGGAATAGAAAATGAGCAAGAACAAATGATTTTTTTGAAGCATAATTATCTTAATAACTAAAATTTTTAACTTAAAAATCGTTAAGGTTATTAGGTAGATAATAGTAGTATTTTCACAAATATTTACCTTATTAAAAAGAAATTCGTTAATTCCTTCTGTTTGAAGTAAATGACCATTTTGAATTTAGGAGAAAGGGTGTTATATAGAATTGTGAACTGTTTAGAAGTAAATGTATTTTTTTATTTTTATTTGATTTGATCGCTATTATATAGAAACAAAAAAAATATTGTTATTCATTTATATGTTAAAAATATACTTATATTTATTTGTGTATTTAAAATTTTCTAAATTTGGTGTAAAATAAACTTTTTGATATTAAATAAGAAAAAACTAGATTAAGCCGTGCATCGCACGGGAGCACTGCTAGTCAGATCACAGTTATAAATCCCGTCCCGTACCGGTCCGTACCGGCCGGTACGTTCCGTCCCAGTTGAAAACCGGTGCGGTACATGTTTAATTCCGTCCCAGTTTCTGTACCGTCCTGAACCGCCGCGTACCGCTCTGAACCGGACCGTACCGGCCGAGATGGTCGTACCGGCCGGTGCGCGAAAAGAAAGACTTTTAAACCAATTTTTAATTGTCGGACCTAATAAAAATATATTTAAACTTGAGTTTTTTTTTTTTTTTTTTTTTTTTTTAAAGCTATGCCCTAGATTTATACTTCACGATTAATCAACATCCATTCAACGCAATAGAACTTTCAAGGTCGTCAAGTCGCTAAACAAGAAGCAGCCTATGTAGTCAAAGAAATTGAAGCTGCAGAACTGTAATTTGTAAGCAACCTATACTAAATTTATGCTAGTATTGGTATAGTTTGATGATAAAATACAAGCTTCTATAAATTTTTGTTGAACATATGTTATATATAATTATCTTAAAAAATACTAAAATGTGCGGTAAATCCGGTACGGTGTACCGGTACCCCGTCCAAATGGCAAAACCGGTGCGTTGTCCGGGACGGTATTTATAACTACGAGTCAGATAGAAAAACACGAACCTCTAGTCACCTAGACGGTAAGGTTTGGATCAGGCAGCGGTGGTCAAACCCAAAGCGGGAAACAACATTTCACTACATATCTGGCGGGAAATCCTAACAGTTTTCGACAAACCCAAAAGCCCAATTCCACGAGACACTATAAAGAGGAGGTCCTTTTATTTTTCAATGTTTGCTTACTCTTGCACATTTTCTTTTTCACTTTTTAACAAGTCGGTCCCTATATACGTCCACCCCCCCCCCCCCCCCTCCGGATTCACTCTTCCCACTCGGTAAATCGATCACCGCGCAAGCCATGGCAAAACGCTCGAAATTGAAGGAAGAATCGTCGGAGGAATCTCTGTCCAATTCGTCGGAAGGAGAGCAGGTGAATGACCAGGTTAATGAAGTGGTTGAAGAAGAAGACGAGGAGGAACTCGAGGCGGTGGCTAGACCGGTTGATTCTGATGAGGATGACGACGCTGGCTCCGGCGAAGAGCAGGACGATGATGATGATATCAACAACGAGGTCAATTTTTTCACGATTATGTTTACCTAGCGTTTTCAACTTGTTGAAACTAGAGACTTGAGATCCGAAGTGTTGTTTGCTGTATAGTTCACTCGCTAGGGTTTATGGCTTGTTAGTGAGCCGATTTAACAGTCTGAATGGATGTTTGGTCATTTTGGGGTTTGTGACTGTAACGAGTTCTTTTTTTGCTAGGGTTTTGGGTTTAAAGCTTACTTTTTAGTTAAATGTCATTGCTAATTTGTGCATGCATTGGTCTGCTGACATTCCATAGGGTGTATTTGTTCAGTTTAGTTTGTCTGCTAACAATTTGAAAGTAGTGCAACAGTGAAATGAAATTTTGTTGGTTAACGAAACTCATTTTACTTGAAATGGTGTCCACTTGTAATTTTGGTCGATGAAGATTTCAGCTCTAAGGTGTCTGTCAGTAGCTAGTTCGTGCTTCGCTGTGTTCTCTTGAAGGTTGAAATTTGTAATTGCTTGTAAACTTGTTTTTCACTTTCTATTCGGTGAAAAAGAGTAGAAAATAGAGCATATGTGGAACTTTGCATCATGAAGTTCCAAACATGGTAACTTAACCTTTGAGCAGGGTTGAGCTGTACTTGTGCATTCATTGATGTTTCCAGAAGGACAAGTCTGAGGGCTGCATTTGCTTTGTTTGTATGTTCTGTCTGTTTCCTGAGCATTTTGATGAAGATAGGACAGTAGCAAACTTGTAAGCAGTTGCTACTTTGAAAGTCGTATAGGTTGATAACCAGGATAATACATGTAAACTCTTTTCATTCCTCTCCAACAGTCTCCTTTCACTTTCTGGGATCTCTACTCCTCTCATTTCAACTTTGTATTTTCTCCGATTTTTGTTTTGTTACTGTTTATTTCAATTATCACTCTCATTCCCCTTGTTTTCTCACCTCTTTCATCGTCGAGTCCTTATGACAATTCATGTTAGCCGACCCCAAATCATTTTGGGACTAACGCGTCGCTGTTGTTGTACAGCAAAATGATGTCCAGCATAGCAATTATTGCAAAGGGTAGTTGTCTGTGTTGCATGAAGTTTTGAATTTTTGTTCTGCAAGTGGAATTGAGTGAGTATTGGATAGAGCTTTCACATGATATTTGTATGCATTATAATTTGTGTTCAACTCCAAAATAAAATGGCTTAACCTTTTTTTTGTCTTCTTCTGTTATTAGAATCTCATTATGTACTAACTTATTCTTTGATATTTGAAATGAACTAGCTGAATACATCAAATGATGTTTGTCATGGAAGTTACTTCTAAGGATGATTATATACCTGATAATATTTTGACTAATGAAATTGGATCTACTTGAGTGAAACATAGATGTTCTTTACTTGAACATTCCTTTTTTTTTTTTCCTATTGAAGTTAACTTGTAGTATTCCCATAACTTGCAGGATGGAGCTACCAATGAAATTAGTAGTCGTGAAAAGGCCAGGCTAAAGGAAATGCAGAGATTGAAGAAACAAAAGGTTCAAGAAATATTGGATCAACAAAATGCTGCTGTTGATGCTGATATGGTGGGTTTCCCAAAATCACTTGAGACGACTTTTGAATATGATTGTATGGTTTTGGTTCAGTAGATATCACTTTATCATTTATTGTTTTGTTAGTTTTATTTGATACGATGGCCAGCAATTAATAGTGATTTTACTGTGACAGAACAAGGGAAAGGGAAGACTGAAGTTCCTGTTGCAGCAGACAGAGCTATTTGCTCATTTCGCCAAAAGTGATCAGTCTGCATCACAGAAGAAGGGAAAAGGAAGGTAAATATTTGTCCTGTTAGGTAGTTAAGGTCAATCATTTGTCTAATGTTTATTTCTTTATACTTCACTTTTTTGCATATTCTCTTCACATTTATCACATACATGACTACTGGATAAGATTAAGTGTGTAATTTATGACCCATATATAGGTGCTATTTTCGCACTTCTGTACCTTTATGAGCTCAAGTTTGAGTAATATTGCTATCAATTGACATTGTTTTGCCATTACATTACTATCTTTTTGGCCTGCGTTTTCCCATTTTGTATAAAACAATACTCCCTCTGTCCCATAACTATGTAGACAAATTGCCATTTTGGTTGTCCCATTGATAAGTTTCACTTTCCTAAAATGGCAAAGAATCTTTACTATTCATCCCACCCATTCTCTCTCCTACTTTACTTTTATACTCACAACACCAATCAACCTACTATTCCCTACCCCACTTTCTCTCCCATTTCACTTTTCACACTCACAACAACTACCCACTACTATTCATCCCTTAATTCCCGTGCAAAACCCATTTTGTCCACATTGTTATGGGACGGAGGGAGTGTAGGTTTATTATGATACAAACATTTTTTTAGCTGGAGAACGATGTGGATGGTCGTAGCTGCATTTGTCATACAATGTGCTGTTCTATAAAGCTAACATATGATCAAGGTTTGATTATCGATTCACCTAAATGTATGCATTAGGGGTCGTCATGCATCAAAGGTAACTGAAGAGGAAGAAGATGAAGAGTATCTCAAGGAGGAAGAGGATGGTCTCTCTGGCACAGGACACACACGGCTGCTTGTACAACCCTCTTGTAAGATCCTTGTCAGTCCTTTCTTAATATTGTTTTATTTTTTATGGGTGTTCAAAGGTGTACACACTTGGTGGTACCCAACTTTGATTGGTCAGATGTGCGTGCATTTAGTGCCTTCGACATATTCCATGATATGGTTTCATTTGCCTGTCTTTTTCTTTTTGCTAGTTTTCATGTTAATTTTTTAGTAGACTGCTCGACATATTTCCATTGTACTATTCAATAAGTTTTCCTGGTCGAACAATATGAATAAGTGCCATTCATAGAGTTGTTGCTTAATGTTAAGGTAAGCATTGATGTTTTTCATCAACTAGTTAAGAAGATTTGTCGCCACTAATTTTTTTTTTATCTCTGATTTTCTGTATTCATTCTTAGAATTCTAAGCAAAGTAAAACGAGGTGGTCCTTTCTTGTCATGATCCTAGTCCATCATTTTCTTGCTTTAGTTCTGTTACATATATCAAGTAAGTGGAGATGGTTTGTAGATGGTTGATTTGATTGTCAGTTTGAGGTGTGGTTCAGTCATAAAAAATCAAGTTGTTATTTTTTGTGGTAGGTATCCAAGGGAAGATGAGAGATTATCAACTTGCTGGGTTGAATTGGATGATAAGACTTTATGAAAATGGTATCAATGGTATCCTTGCAGATGAGATGGTATGTTTTTATTTTTGCCTTCCTTACCCTACTGTTTGCCAATTTGGGTAGCACAAATTCTTAATTTTACTGCTCATGATGATTTTTTGTCCGTGTTCAGGGGCTTGGTAAGACCTTGCAAACCATCTCTTTACTTGGTTATCTACATGAATTTAGAGGAATAACCGGCCCACATATGGTTGTTGCTCCAAAATCTACCCTTGGCAACTGGATGAATGAGATCAAACGCTTTTGCCCAATCTTGTGTGCTGTTAAATTCCTTGGAAATCCTGAAGAGAGGGTATGCTATTGAGTCTCACCTTGTTTATGAAACTTTTCCTATTACTATTGTCATACACATGATACCAAGACATTTCTAATTGAGTAATACCTAATTTTGAAGAGATATATACGTGAAGAGCTTCTTGTCGCTGGAAAGTTTGATGTATGTGTTACAAGCTTTGAAATGGCCATCAAAGAGAAGACTACTTTACGTCGCTTCAGCTGGCGTTATATTGTAATTGATGAAGCTCATCGGATCAAGAATGAGAATTCACTTCTTTCGAAGACCATGAGGATTTACAATACTAATTACCGCCTTCTTATCACGGGTACACCTCTTCAGGTATTGTTTTCATGACTTTCCCTTTTCCTTTCCTGATGAATGCATGCGATAGCCTTTTGTCGGATATTTGTGCCTTGAACTTTTAAAAAGGTTGTTGATGTTGATGCCTGATTATTATTTCAGAGATTGATTTGGTTCAGGGCCTTTTGGACTTTCCTAATTTTTGATTCCGGGCTCGTCCTTGCCCCTCAACTAGTCAACCCGTTACTGTCACCTACAAACTATTTTATTTTATTTATTCAACTTATTTTTTCACGCTCGACCTACAATATGCAAGGTTATTGCTATTTATCTTCTGATTATTACTGACAGATTAAATGTATCTACTTTTATGTGTAGAACAATCTTCATGAGCTATGGTCTCTGCTGAACTTTTTACTTCCTGAGATCTTCAGCTCTGCTGAGACTTTCGACGATTGGTTCCAAATATCGGGTGAAAATGATCAGCAGGAGGTTGTACAACAGCTTCACAAGGTATGCTAGTCAGTCCCTACTAAGCTATATTTGCCTGTATCTAATCAACTACTCCCTCCTCCCCAAAATGATCTTCACGTTTCTCATTTCTCGCTGTCCCGAAAAGTTCTTCCCACTTTGAATTTTGAGTGGCTAGAAACAGTAAACTTCCAAAAATACCCCATGTGACTAAATTAGTGAAACAACCTACTGCCACCGGAAACCTAGAACGGCTGTCGACTAATGTCGTTTCTCAGCTTCCGTGTTTTAGTCTGGGCCAAGCGTGATATTTGAATCTATGTGAGGAAAGTAATATTTGTACTTAAAAAGTTTGAAAAGTCAAACGTGAAGATCTTTTTGGAATGGAGATAGTATTAATCTTGTTATTACTCTACCTAGGTTTTGCGACCATTTCTTCTCCGAAGGTTGAAATCTGATGTCGAGAAAGGTTTGCCTCCCAAGAAAGAAACAATACTCAAGGTAGGGATGTCCCAAATGCAGAAGCAATATTACAAAGCTTTATTACAGAAAGATCTTGAGGTTGTAAATGCTGGAGGAGAGCGCAAGCGTCTTCTAAATATAGCAATGCAACTGCGTAAATGTTGTAACCATCCATACCTCTTCCAAGGGGCCGAACCTGGTCCGCCCTACATCACTGGAGATCATCTTGTAACAAGTGCTGGTAATTTCTTCACATTTCATTTCTGTCATCGTGCTTAGACCTTTTTAGCTCAAATTTTACTAGCATTACATTTCTTTATCCATGAATTTATGACAGGCAAGATGGTTCTTTTGGACAAGTTGCTTCCTAAGCTGAAGGAGCGTGATTCAAGGGTCTTAATATTTTCACAGGTCCGTATCTTCTCTTTTCTTTGTTATTACAAGGATCACTATCAAGATGTTGCATATTGTGGTTCCTTAGGATTGCTTTCTATGAAGTCTGGTATTGCTATAATAATACTTTTTTTATTATTATAATAATAATTACTACCTCCGTCCCAGCTCAATGTGCACAGTTACTGTTCATTTGGTCAACTCAATCTAACATTGACCATAATTTTATAAAAATCTAGATATTTATATGCAATTGTAAATTTGTTATTGTTTTGACGTTAGGAATAGTATCAATAACATTTTTTAGAGTTGCATAGATATATCAAGATTTTCATAATATTATGGTCAATGTTCAATGAATTGACCAAAAAAGTCAAACTGTGCATATTAAGCTGGGACGGAGGTAGTATTATATTACTATTACGCAATACCATTTTTTTTTCAGTTTTTGATTGAGACGGGTCTTAGGATCAACATGTTTCCTTATATATAAAGCCTAAATTACTTGTCAATGTTGCCATTTATTTCCGAAACATGAATACTTATTCGCATGTTGCTTATAATTAGATGACAAGACTTCTGGATATTCTTGAAGACTACTGTATGTTCCGTGGGTATCTTTATTGTCGAATTGATGGGAATACTGGTGGTGATGACCGTGATGCTTCTATTGAGGCCTTTAATAAGCCAGGAAGCGAAAAATTTGTTTTCTTATTGTCAACTAGAGCTGGAGGGCTTGGCATCAATCTTGCTACTGCAGATGTTGTCATTCTATATGATAGTGACTGGTGCGAACTGATAAATTTATGAGTTCAACTCATTCGTTTAGGATGATATATGGTTTATAAATCTGATGGATTTGTTATTATATTGCAGGAACCCACAAGTTGATTTACAGGCCCAGGACCGTGCTCATAGGATTGGGCAGAAGAAAGAAGTTCAAGTGTTCCGTTTTTGCACTGAGGTCTGCCTAGAACTGTCTGAAATAAATTGAAAGCTAGTTGAATTATCACTCACTAATATGTTTCTGATTTCTCATTGAATTTGAGCAGTACACCATTGAAGAGAAAGTGATTGAGAGGGCTTACAAAAAGCTTGCCCTTGATGCATTAGTTATTCAACAAGGACGCCTAGCAGAGCAAAAAAGTAAGCAGCTTATGCTTCAACAGCCTCTCGTTGGCAATTAAAAGTATGGAATTTTCCTGAGTTGTGTCCTGAACAGTTTATGGTGCTTTATTGCAGCCGTCAACAAAGATGAGCTACTGCAAATGGTGAGGTATGGGGCTGAAATGGTTTTTAGTTCAAAGGATAGCACAATTACGGATGAGGATATAGATAGAATCATTGCTAAAGGAGAGGAGGCAACAGCTGAGCTTGATGCCAAGATGAAGAAATTTACTGAAGACGCCATCCAATTTAAGATGGATGACAGTATGTGCACTAAATGTTTATAGACTTTGATTAATGCTTAAATTTCTGCTTGTACTGTTTTTAATGTATTCCTTTTGGGCAGCTGCTGATCTGTATGATTTTGATGACGATAAGGTACCACAAAATTCAGATTCTTTTGATTTCATCATAAATTATTTTTATATTTTGTAATAGTTTTTGTTTTCAAATACTCAGTATATTTCAACTCCGTTTCTGATTTCTTATTTTAGGATGAAAACAAGGTTGATTTTAAGAAGATTGTAAGTGATAATTGGATGGAGCCACCTAAAAGAGAGAGGAAGCGCAAGTAAGTATTCCTTTCGAGATCCAACTTTTAATATTCGCTTAGGTTCAGTTTGAGTATAATATTATTGTCACTGTTTTCAGTTACTCAGAATCTGAATACTTCAAGCAAACAATGCGTCAAAGTGGTCCTGCAAGGCCAAAAGAACCTAGAATTCCTCGCATGCCGCAGCTGTAAGTGTAGTGTAAAAATTCATTCATGTGTTGCGTACTTGCACTTCTACCTTCTTTCTTTGATCAATGTCATGTTCAGATCTGACCTGTATCTGCCGCCTCTTATTTAGGCATGACTTCCAGTTCTTCAACACACAGAGGCTTAATGAATTGTATGAGAAAGAAGTGCGCTATCTCATGGTGTGTTTACTTTAATGTTTCTGTAACCTACTATCACCCAATCTTACTGCATTAAAACAGTTGGTTTTTACACGTTTATTGTCTATGCTTTGGAATAAAATATTGAATCGTTTATCAATTTCAGCAAATACATCAGAAGAATCAGGTAAAAGACAGCATTGACGTTGATGAACCTGAAGGTATATTGGAACCTTTCGTTTAAAGATTCCCCCCCTTCTATGTGTGCATTTTTTAGCGGTTACCTAATCGTGTTTTGGTTGTATAGAGGTGGGAGATCCCTTAACTGCTGAAGAGCAGGAAGAAAAAGAGAAACTATTGGAAGAAGTGAGTGTAAACAAGTTTTTCTTGGTTTTGTAATGTGCCTCTATATGCACTTAGCTTCCGAGTCATGCTTGCAGGGTTTCTCAACTTGGAGTAGGAGAGACTTCAATTCTTTTGTAAGGGCTTGTGAGAAGTATGGACGGGCTGATATTAAAAGTATAGTTTTGGATATGGAAGGGAAATCAGAGGAGGAAGTTGAAAGATATGCTAGAGTCTTTAAGGAAAGATACAAGGAGTTGAGTGGTAAGTGAAAGTGTTTACTGCTGGTTTTCTATTTTTTCTAACTTAAATACTCCCTCCGTCCTAAATGAATGTCCGAAAAAATTTCAACTTTACTTTTGGGCCAGAGTGAATTTGAAAATTTCTCGGACATTCATTTAGGGACATAGGTAATAGTTTTCTTTTAAAGAGGTTAGTTGGTATCATCTCATAAACTTATCAGATTAATTTGTGGGAGAACGATCGTTATTTTGAACACACACACCCTCGCTTCTCCTAACTTTCAAAAGTAGCGTGGTTTTCTATTTTGGTGCTTGCAGTTTATTTTTAAGATTTCAAGCTTAAGCCGCAAATAGACATAAGATTATTTTCAGTTCTTTTGACTGGGGAATTAAGATTCCTATTCGTACTTACTCCTCCCAAGAATAAGTCTTACTTTCCATCTTTGGCAAAAGAGTCCCATCTCAGGATTAAACCAAAGATGTCCATTCTTTTGTTATTCTTCCTAAGCGTGATTTATCTGGCACGCATCAGTTTAAAACAAGATGCAAGTTAAGACTTTACTGCAATATTGGAAAAGTAGTAGTTAAATACTACTCCCTCTGTCCCTAAATGAATGTCTAAATTTCATTTCAAGGAACATATGAAAATCTCAATTTTTTGTATAAATTTGGTGGCAAAGATTCATATACTCCCTCCGTCCCAAAATGATCTTCACACTTTTTTCGACGTTACTGCGAAGGAACTTTGAGCTATGATTTTAAGTTGATTTAATTATCCTTATGAAAATCTAAAACTTGTTATTGATAGTATTGTTGATAGTGTGTCAATGACAAGTTTTAGATATTCGATAGTACAATTAAGTCGGCCTAAAATTATTGCTGAAAGATCCTTCGAAATAACGGTGAAAAAAATATGAAGATCATTTTGGGATGGAGGGAGTATAATCTTGTAATCCTCTTTCCAAACATTTAATTTTGCAAGTATATAGCGACTAGTAAAAAAAAATTGGAAAAAAAAAAACATTTAGGAACAAATTTACGTTAAAAAAGACATTCATTTTGGGACAAAGATGTCTTGAAAATGGACATTCATTTAGGGACAGAGGGAGTACTGTATTTCTACACATGGACACAAGATGCTTGTTCCTTCTGAGTATGTCTAGGACTGTTAAATAATGGACCGATTAATGCCTTCCTATGACCTGGCTGATTCTGTTTTCCCATGGATATGAATCAGAGTCTAAAGGGTGTCTTTAGGCTGAAAGCTGATTTATATGATTCCAGTTTGATAACGTTTCGCCATTTTTCAGATTATGACCGAATCATAAAAAATATTGAAAGAGGGGAGGCTAGAATATCTCGCAAAGACGAAATAATGAAAGCAATTGGGAAGAAATTAGACCGCTACAAGAATCCCTGGCTGGAGTTGAATATTCAGTACGGTCAGAACAAAGGGAAGCTGTACAATGAAGAATGTGACCGGTTCATGGTGAGGATCACATTCAAATGCAGCATATTTATATACGTGTGTGTGTGTGTGTGTGTGTGTGTGTATGCATGTATATAATATGTATGTATGTATATGTGTGTGTGTAGGCTTAGGGGGTGAGGGATGGACAGTGTTTGGTATGTTGCTCTCTAAGTGTTTATTTCACTGTGCACAGATTTGCATGGTTCACAAACTTGGTTATGGCAACTGGGATGAGCTGAAGGCAGCTTTTAGGACGTCACCGTTGTTCCGCTTTGATTGGTTTGTGAAGTCTCGTACGACTCAGGAACTTGCAAGGAGATGCGATGCCCTCATTCGGTTAGTGGAGAGGGAAAACCAAGAATTTGATGAGAGGGAAAGGCAGGCCCGTAAAGAGAAGAAGCTTGCCAAGGTTGACATTTCTCTCCCTCCCTCCCTCCCTCTCTCATACACAAACGCACTCAAACAAACACACACACCCACTGATGAAGCCACATTAGTGGAGGGAGGTCATTCGACCCCCTTTTGAGTTTTGGGAAATATCATTTTTGCACCTGTAAATTCTGGAAAAGGACACCTAAGGGCTTGTTTGGTAACTATTTCATTTCTGAAAAAAATTGTTTTGGATTCTAGTTTTGCTTAAAACCGAAAAATGAAACATGTTTGGTCACTGTTGTTCCATTTTTAAAGTCACTGAAAACATTTCTTCATTTACCTCCAATTCTAGAAACGGAAAAAATGTGTTTCCCATGGAAGAAAAACATTCTCTTAAAAAATGCGGAGGTTTCACTTCATTGTGATCCCGGGTTCAAAAACATTGTACAAATTTAATATATCTCCATCCTTTCCACCAAATCCAATAAATGATGTACACAATACTCCCTCCGTCTCAAGTTAGTGTGAACGAAAAAATTGGGCACACAAATTAAGGAAAAGAGGAGAGATAAATAGTGGAAAGAGGTGCTTGTCATAAGAAATATGACAGTTTTTACGCTGGCTGAAAGAGGTGCTTGTGAGTATGAAAAATTAAATAGGAGAAAGAATGAGTGGGAGGAATAGTAAATTGATTGGTGTTGTGAGTGTAAAAGTAAAATAGGAGAGAATGAGTGGGAAGAATAGTAAAGATTCTTTGCTATTTTGGGCAGTTCACACTAACCTAAAACGAACGGAAAAGGAAATAAGTTCACACTAATTTGAGATAAAGGTAGTATATTTTAATATTTTTTCCATCTCATCCCTTGATATCTTGGCCTTATTGTGTCTCTCTACATCTTCTTGCTTTCAACCAGGGCCATAATCCAAATTCGATTGGTGGTAGCCTTAATTGGAGCATTTGATAGTCTCAATTTTTGTTATTAGTTAATTTGAAAAATTCTAACACACCTTTTATATTGATTTGATTAAATTGTTGAATATAGTGATTTCTTGACAACAATCTTTGGCGTAAGCAAACTCCTTTTTTGGAGAATCCATGCGATCGGGAAGAAAAAATGGGAAAATACCTTTGAGATAAGATTATGAAATAAAAATGTTTGGCAAACGCATTCTGTTTTTTTCCTTTTTTGTTTTCTTTCCTTTTTTTCCTTTTTTATGTTTGGTGCATAGGAAATGGAAAGGGATAGAATAAGAAATATATTTCTCTTTCTGTTAGAACATAAAAACCGAAATAGTTGCCAAATGCTGCCTAAAAGTATTGTTTTGTCTTTTTTGACTCCCATTATGTTTTGGTAACACTTGTACAGTACTATAATATCATTTTGACACCTTTTAATTCCAAATTTCTATTACATAATCTTATCCCACATCTAAAGAATTCCTAGATTCGCACTTCACACACGCACGGATTGATGCCTTTGTTTTTGACCTTCCAAATAATTGAAGTTTATGATTCATTCATTTTTATAGAACTCAACACCGTCAAAGCGTGCATTGGCAAGGCAGGCTGCGGAAAGCCCACCTTCTAACCTGAAAAAGCGAAAGCAAGCATCAATGGACGATTATATTAGCTCGGTAAAATCTTACTACTTTGCTCTTGCCTTTATTTTTGTTCCTAATACTGTAATACTCCCTCAGTCCCATGTATATATTGTCCACATTTGATTTTTTTTTGTCAAAACAATGAACTTTGACCAAATATATATGTCAATCTAATCATCCTAATGAAGTTTTAAAAATTATTATTGATAAATATTTTAGTGATTTATCATTAACTTTTTCTAAAATTTCATCAGGATGAGTAGATACTTTAATGTTTGGTCAAAGTTTACTCTTGTGGACAATATATATGGGACTGAATAGCTAGAGGCTAAACTAAGCGGACTAGTGAAATATTGCAGGGAAAGAAGAGGAAGTGATGCTGAAACATTTTTTTAAAGATGTATGGGGTAAAGATTCGAATTTGGCATCATAAGATTTATTGAAGCAAAATCATTGTAGTATCTTCTTTTGTAGGTGGATGTAAACCTACTTCCCTTTAGTATTAGGGTTTCCTCCCAGCTTTGGTAGACAGAAAGGGCGAAGAAAAATCAGTTGTATTTAGTGTAGTCTGGGATCTGTATAAAGGAATATACAAATTTCTTCTGACTATGTTCACCACGAGTTTATTGGTCGTTTGTTTCTACTTGTAAGGAGTTTTTGACATTTGGTGTATAGTGTTCGTTTGGACTTATTAAGTTATAAGCTCAAAAGTGCTTATCAGCTGTTATTATGAGCGGATTCTATCAAGCCATTATAACTGCTCAACTAATATATCATCTAAGTCTAATGTTTCCTTGATAGAGCATATCACAATCTCTTTGTCACTTGATATCATATTGGACATAAGTTATGGTCCACTCAACTTATATTGTCCCATACTTTTCTCGATACCAAATAAATTGATTAACCAAATGACAATGATCTTATTAATTAATTCAGGCGTGGCCACACATTTTGATCAATCTTACTCATCGAGTGCCTAGCAAATTTCTCAGTAGAGGGACATATTTCATCTTGACTTATCATTCATCTTTATAAAAATCCGATTACACCAAAATACTTTCCCTCTGTCCTATTATATTCGTCACATTTGATTGTAGTAAATTTGATTGTAGTGGTTAACCATGTAAACTTTGACCAAATAATATTATTAATCTAATTATTCTAATAAAATTCTAAAATTTGTTATTGATGATTTAGTCATTTATCAATAAAAAATTAAAATTTTATTAAAATGATTCCATTGACATTAATGTTTAGACAAAATTCTCTTGATTTTGGAAATTAAACGTTACCGATGCAAATGAAGTTAATGGGGTATAAGTTAAACCAAACCCTAATATTCCCACCTTTCCACTCGAAATAAGATTTTTGAGTTGGGCATGAGAGTTAAGGAAAAAGTGTTAGTGGAGTAGGTGTTGTGAGTATGAGAATTAATATAGGAGAGAGAAAATGAGGTAGAGAATAATGAGTAAAAAGTTGTTGAGTGTGAATATGGGTCTCACTAACTAGAACACTTCCATTTTAGAGTTGTCCTAAGTTGTCCTATTTTGATTGTGTAGACACCCACACCCAACATGGGTACACCCATTGCCAGCACATCAGAGGCACGTGAGTGCCACAACCAGGTGCGCTGGCCGGACGGCCACATGCCTATTTTAATGGCATGTGCGTCTTTTCTCACGTTTTGAGTGATGAACACTCACCCTAATTGGCCTCTGTAAGCCATTAGCGTGACGTATGATCGTGGGAACGATCTCCCACGAGATCAGCTTCCCATTACTCCCATTTTTGCCCCCCTTTTTCACTAAAAAAATGACCCTTTCTCCCCCATAGAGTTATTCAAACCTTCAATCTCATACACATTAGCCATTTAAATCTATTCCCCCTTAAAAGAAGAGACCGCTCCCTTTAAGAACCACCTCCAATCACTATTGAAGAAGACGACAGAACTTGTAGCGAGCCCAAGGTTGTTCCTCAAGCAAAGACGGTCAAAGGGTAGGAGGTATAGTTACTATCCTTTTCCTTTATTAAAAGTTGAATTGAAGCTAAAGAACACCACAAACACACACTCAGAAAGACGGGTCTTCGGACCAGGTAGTTTTGTGCCTATCTTAACCCCTTCTCAATCTGTAACTAGACCTCCGAACCCATAATTTCTGTTTAAAGAAGGTTTTCTATTTTTTCTCCTCCTAAAAATAATGCTGGCGAATATTTATAAAATCTAAACAGGTTAAAAATACTCGAAAGAAAAAACCCGAGGTACCCACAGTGGCGACTCTGCTGTGGATTTGAAAACGTACTCTAGTTTTCATTGGGGATCTAACTTTCATAAAAGTGTGTGTTTTAATCCAAATTTGGTGTTTTTGAGTTAAAATTCGTCGTCCTCTATTTCATTAAAATTGTTCTGCAAACAATCTAAGAAACAGTTGCATGTGGCCGGACGGCGACCACCTTCCACTTTTCTTCAACAGACTGTTCGAACATTCTGTAACTTCAAAACTTTCTCCATTTTTGCTTCAAACAACACCGAATTAAGTTTCAATGCATACTACAGTATTCCATATCATGAATATACGTTTCCCAAGTTGCGATAACATGAAAAATCCCCTTTTAGAAGCATGATCTAGGATGATTTATGTTAATGCTAGAATTAGGATTTCATATAAGCGTAGTGTTGGGATTGCATGATTACGGAGTTATAAGGTTGGACCTTGAACTGTTATTTGTTTCCCTTGAACATACGGACCAGTCTTGTATATACGTCACTGAGAATATCAAAAAATAAAAGTAATTAAAACGTTCTTCATTTTGACTCAAAAAGGAATATAGTTGGAATTGCACACTACTATATTCACAATGTTGCATATCGCATATCTTCTTGCAGAGCATACAACAACCTTTGATTGTTGGTGGACTCTTACCTCTGTTGGGGCATTAGTCTTTGCACCTGGATGCCCAACCCACCGCGAATACTTCAGTGTGATGATCGGGAGAACCATTGAGACTTGCCTAGAATCACCGTCATATATGTCTAAGTTAGTTTTAAGAACACTCTTTTGACCATGGTTGGTTTGGACCGACATTATTAATTAATCATAATCATATGTTTGTCAAGTTATTCTCGTTAGTCTGTCTTAGTCTATTTTGATGCATTAAGTGAGAGTAAAAAAAAAGAAGGAAAAGTAAAAGGGGAATTAAACAAATGCATTCCGCCGTCTATTGTTCAAAAAGATTTTTTTTTTTTTTGAATATCATGTCTCCTAAATTAGTTTTTTTTTTTTTGTGAGGATATATGAATATTGTAATAAGGCATCAATATTGACCGACACCATATAAGGGAATAAAATGACTTGCATATTATTTTATTAAGTATTTTTCGAAGTCCTTAGGTTTGACTTTGGAAAGATTTTGACTATGACGTGAGGCCTCCACCCAAGACAGTCCATCTTGTGTCGGAGAGATAAGGTTGGTCCCGTCATAGAACGACGAAACTACTTTGCAAATAGTTAGACAAAAATATAGGCAAAACGGGATCGTCCCGTCCAACCATTTAGGATTATTTAATATATTCTTTTTGAAAAAGAATTAGAAAAAAGTGGGGGGGGGGGAATCGTAATGACATTTCAGCTAAAACTTCCTAACCCAATAAAAATGAACCAAGTTTTGACTCCCGTCCGTTCCCTCTCAGCGTAAGCTAAGAAAGTTTGGGTCCGTCCCCAAGTTAGCAGAATAGGGAGAATTCCGTCCCCGGTCAGCAGTCTTCATCTTCAAATTCAGTTAGTATGTCTCACTACAACAATGAGTCATAAGAACTCTTCGATAACCGACCTTTGCCCAGAACGACCGTCAACAGGAGGTAAATAAGAGGCTAGAAGCCCACATATAATTTTTGGTCCGTAGAATGAATGAGAATGGAATAAATGTCGAATATAAAGATGGAATCATCACTGAAAGGATAACAGCCAGAGGGAAAGCTCCTGTTGGGGTTGGAGGCTCCACCTCTCAGCTAGAGACATCTGTCGAATCAATATCTCGTCCACGATAGTCTTGCCATATCGCACACTCACTCAGTCAACCAGGGTGGACACGGCCAAATAAAACCGGAAACCGGCTAACCGCCGGTTTTTAATCGGTCAAAACCGGAAAACCGGTTAACCGGCAACCGGATCACCCGTCAACCGTGAATTGCCGGTCCGGTTTCGGTTAGGTAGTATGAAAAACCGCCAACCGCCAGTTATAAACCAGATTAATAAACGTGAAACAACCAGCGGTTAAAACCGGTATTAAAACCGGCGGTTTAACCGCCTAACGGCTGCTTTTCACCTTTTTGCACCCCCCCACTTCCCCAGGTCTGACAATGACCAAAAACGGCTAGTTTTCAAACTAGCCGTTAGTTCAGTTAACTGGGCGGCCAGAAATGAAAAAAAAATTGTCAAAAATTGCACAAATATAAATACCCCCTCACTCCTAGAATTTTAGTTCCACACCTTCTCTATACTCTTTCTCTCTCTACTAATTCCTAAGTCTCTCACACTCTCTCATATTTCCAGTTAGTTTGCAGAATTCCAGTTAGTTTTCTAATGATTTCTAGTTATTTTTTTAACGAAATCACTATTCTAATTTATTCAGAAAATTCCAGTCACTTTGTTAACCATTTCTAGTCAGTTTCAAAACGTTTTCCAGTTAGATTTCAGAATTCCAGTCAGTTTTTTGACAGTTTCAGTTAGGTTTTTTTTTTTTTTTTTAACGAAATCACTTTGCTAATTTATTCAGGAAATTCCAGTCACTTTTTTTTAACCATTTCCAGTCAGTTTCAAAACGTTTTCCAGTTAGTTATCAGAATTCCAGTCAGTTTTTTGACAGTTTCAGTCAGTTTTTTTTTTTTTTTTTTTTTTTTTTAACTAAATCTGTGTGTTTTCACCATTTCCAGTCAGTTTTTTACCGATTTCCAGTCAGTTTCAGTTAGTTTTCCAACAAATGGCCTCATCTCGAAGGAGCGGCAAGGAACATGTTGATTCTTCCTCCCTTAACCCAGAATTTGAGCCACATTTTGACGAAAGTGAGCAAAATGTTGATGAAAATGTTGCTCAAAGTGGTAGGGGAGCCCGAGGCCGGGCTCGGGGTATGGGAAGAGGTGGTCGGGGGCAACGTCAACAACGAGAATTCAAATCCGACACTTTCACGATCCATTTCCGAAAAGTACAAATTGACCCCGATAACTGTGTACATTTTCGAGCGGAATGCAACTATTGTACCAAATCTTACTCGTTCTCAAAAGGTAATGGGCATGGAACATTGAACTCTCGCTTGAGATCAACACATCCAGAAAAACTTGGGATTGATAGTGATCAAGCTCAATTACAATTTGTTCAACCTAACACCCAAGGTACGTCTTCGGTCATATTTAAGTTTAATAATGTCGTTTATAGGAAAGAATTGTGCAAATTTGTGTGTGTTAAAGGGCTTGCTTTTAACTTTGTGGATGATGATTTTTTTGAAAGGTTTATTAGACTTTCTTTAAATTCCACCGCCTCCAAAGTACCACGTACGACTCTCGTACGCGATATTAAAAATGTGGTTTTGGAATATAATTTTTTTTAATTGATGTTTTAACAAAATTAGATCAAAGAGTTTCAATTTGTGCCGATAGTTGGAGTGATCATTGGCAAAGAAATAGCTATTTGGGTGTTACATGCCATTGGATCGATAATTCATGGACTATACAAAAAAGATTAAGTGCATATGAATGTTTTGAACCACCTCATTCAGCGGAAAATATTTGTAGAAAGTTGCTCTCCATTTTGGCAAAGTATGGTCTTTTGCAAAAAATATTTACTATTTCATTCGACAACGCTAGTGCTAATACCGCTAGTATACCGGATTTGATGCAAATTTGTCAACCGTCACTTGGGGGTAAGTATTTTCATATTAGATGTTTATGTCATATCATAAATTTATGTGTTAAAGATGGTTTGGATGCGTTGGAGCAATATGTTAAACCCATTAGAGAGACTCTTTATTTTATTGCAAAAAAAAAAATAAAAAATTACAAGAAAATGGATCAAATTTTTACGAAGTAAGGGTCTTCCCGAATTTTTTTTTTCAATGGATGTTCCGACTAGGTGGAATTCTACCTATAAAATGTTAATTGATGGTTTTGAGTATAAAGAACATCTCATGGAATTTTTTATTAATATGGGCTATGATATTTCTTTATTTGCTTATCAATGAAACGCTTGCACTAATTTATGTCAATTATTAAAAAAAATCAATACCGCTACTTTGGCTTTGTCGGGAGTTTATTATCCAACTTTCGTTTTGGTACCTGACCAATGTGTTGCAATAGTACGAAATTTTAAAATTTACAAAAGTGCAACATTTTAAACCTAAGCGTTGCTTCCATGAGGGAAAAGTGGCTCAAATATTTTGATAATATTCCGTCTTTATTTTTTATTGCAAAGATGTTGGATCCCCGTGTTAAATTGACAGATCTAGTTCGCATAATAACATTTTATTATGCGAATTTATACTCAATGGGGACGGATTCTACGAAAACCCGGCGATTATTGTTGAAAATACAAAACATGATTTGATGACTCTTTATAATGAGTATATTGCAATTCATGGAAATCCTTCTCAATATGGCTCAAGTCCTAATGATGATATTGCTACACAATATGAGGAGGATGACGATCCATATAGTTTTGTTAATGAAATTTATTCCCAAAAACGTCCTAGAACGGCTTCTTCTTCAACTACCTCTAGCATTCCGTACGAGTTGGAAGCATATTTCTCTACTAGACATGAAGTTGTACAAAACACTTCAAATCCAACTACTTTTGATATTTTGAGGTGGTTGTCACAAAGGCAAGAAACTTATCCCACACTCTCTTTAATTGCAAAAGAAGTCTTAGCTTCTCCCGCTTCAACCGTGGCGGTCGAATCGGCATTTAGTGTGTGAGGAAATGTTTTGGATGCAAGACGTTCCCAACTGACGGTTGAAAATTTGGAAAATCAACTCTTACTTGGTGATTGGGTTAGAGCGGAAAAGATGGAGCAAGATATGCCTTATGAAGAGGATTTAGTAGATCCACAATACCAATACGACTTGGAAGACTCTACGGGAAGTTCGGAAGGGGACGGAAATTAGTTAATTTTTATTTTAATTTTTAGAATATGTTTATTTTTATTTCATTGTAATAGTTTAGTTGAGGTAAGGCTCCATTTTTTCCTCCCTTATTTATAAAAGGGTAAGGATTGGTTGTCCCCCTCTTTGTGATTTTAATTAATAAAATTTAAGGGTATCGTCCCTTTTTTTTACTTAAAAATATTGTGCTATACATTTTAAGTTTTTAACTTAAAAAAAAATCTGTTTTAAAAAAAAGGGGGTAATAATACCCTTTTTTTTATATATAAAACTGTTTAAAAACAAATTGTTTTAAAAAAATGTTCAAAAAACAAATTTTTTTTTACTCGAAAAAAATACACTTTAAAAAATGATTTTTTTTTTTTAAAAACAAAAAATTGTTAATAAAACTGTTTTGGAAAAAAAAAAAAAAGGGTAACCGGGTTAACCGGTAAACCGTGTCCGGTATACACGGTTAGGCGGTTCGGTTCCGGTTAGACCAAACCGAAATTCCTAACCGCTGGTTTTAACCGTGAACCGACGGTTTTAACCGGCTGGCCACGTCTAAACCAGGGCATGTTAGTTAAAGTCAGACAAGTTAGATTTCATGAAATCAAGGAAGCCTTAGCCAAAATTGGTCTCGAACATATGCAAGGAGCCCGAAACATTACTCTGACCCCTCAGCCTGCTATGCACTTGCCCACCGCAACAGAGATACAAGGAATTCGTGACAGCCTTGCTCATCTGGGCTAGAAAACCTTCCCCACTCTAGTTTTCCAGCAAAAGACTACTCAACAGTGCCACCTCCTCTGCCAACCACCACTTATGATCAAGCCATTGGGGCTCCTAGCAGCCAAATACAACTTCAAGCTCAATCCGTCAGAACCTGGACAACATTAAGGGGCTCCTAACCGGCACCCTACCGATTAATGTCAACATTGAATCCACCAACCTTGTTGGGGGGTCCCCCCCCCACTGAAGACCTCATTCTCAAGATGATACATGGCATCAATCAGCGTCTCAGAAAGCTCGATTAGGTTGGTGCCACCATTGTCACACTCGATCCTTAATGTGTCTCGATAT
This sequence comes from Campanula takesimana, assembly GCA_026119855.1. Classification (NCBI taxonomy): domain Eukaryota; kingdom Viridiplantae; phylum Streptophyta; class Magnoliopsida; order Asterales; family Campanulaceae; genus Campanula; species Campanula takesimana. The sequence continues at coordinate 1,294,444 of JAOWBW010000274.1, forward strand.
TGCCACCTAAGTTCAAAATGCCAGAAATGGATAAGTACAACAGTCAGAGTTGTCCAAGGACCAACCTGAAACAGCTTACGCTTGCTATGCATTCCAGAGGAGCTACGTCGGAACACATGACCAACACGTTCCACCTCACTCTGAAGGACCACGCCCTCCAATGGTTTATGATGCTACCAGAAGAACAGACTAGTGACTGGACCCAGATTGTCAAGGCCTTCATGACCAAGTACCAGGCCAATGTCCAGTATACCACTAACAAGAGAGATCTTATCAGCACCAATCAGAAGGAGAATGAGCCTATTGCTGAGTTTGCCAAGAGATAGAATTGGAAGATGTTTGAGACCATGGAACCTTTTAAGGAAGAAGAACATAAAAAGATTTTCCTCAATTGTCTAAGGACATACCTTTAACAAAGAATTAAATGAGAGAAAGAACGCAAGTGTGATGATTCAGGTTCGCCAATCGAAGAAGTCTACCAAGTGCTTCTCGGGAGGGACACAAGCCTATTATCAGTCCGAATGCCGACCGTGAGACAAAGGTAGCCGGTTTTGTTGGTCTGAACTAGGTAGGCTGAGACAGAGAAAGAGAGTTGTGTGATTGAAGGATGTGTAATGGCAACCGACTGTGAGAGGAGGTGGAAATGGGTTGAAGAAAGATAAGTAACTGGAGAAGAGAATTGTGGGAGAAGGTGCAGAAGGAGAGAGAGAGGTGAACGGACATAGGGGATGTTGATCGACGACGGTGAAATTACATTTTAATACGACACCGACACAGAAGGAGAAGATTGGGTTAGGGTTTTCGCAGATCTGAGCTTGAACTGAAATGGTGGCAGGGATGGCCTTGGGGGTCGTCGGAGGTAGATGAAGGGTTTGCTAGAGAAAATTGTAGAGAGAGAGAGAGAGAGAGGAGGGTGGGTGGGGTTCTATTTGGGGTCATAGAGGTAGTTCTGCCATTTACGAAAACATTAAAGTGGGTTCATGGACCCCATAGTAATATTGTTTCTAGCATTGGATTAGTTGGTCAATTTTCAAAATGCATGTCCTTAATGATAGTTTTGATCAAGGTGATTAGGTGGTAATAATTCCTACTTGAAATCACTAGACCGGTTGTTGAATTACGCTCTGTGATATTCAATACGCGGATGCAAAACGGCAAAAATCATGGGTGTGTGAGTGTGTCTAGGTTAGGTTTTAAACACCTTCCTCCGGCCTCCATTACTGTCGGTCCACTGGCTGCTGCTGCTGCTGCTGCTGTGTCCGACCATTAAGAAAAACTCTTCGCCGCCGCTGACCTTGCCCTACATTCTCACAGGTCCAATTAACCCCCCCCCTCTCTCTCTCTCTATATATATATATATATATATATCCGTTTTGATGGGAGAAGGTTTTTCTTTTTTGTTTAATTTATTTGTGGGTTTCTTTTTGCAGCAGAGCCGATATGGGAGTTCAATTAGCAGCTGGGGAGGAGGCTGATATGGGAGATGCTAACTTCAGTGACTTGGAATTGGTTTACCGTATTCGTGATGCCCTCAAATTGGTCCCAACTGTATGCTTTTGATTAATTGCTCTTGACTGATTTTAATTCTTGGTTATTTGTATAGAATAAGTAAGCAATATTTGTGGGTTAAATGTTTCTTGAATCTTTAAGCTTTACCCGTAAATCTTGAAGTTTTTTTCTGTAAATGGTTTTGTGCCTATAATTTAGGTGTATTAGTAGCTAAAAAGTGTTTGTAGCTGTTGCTGCCCAGAACTAAGTTTTTATTTTTCTCTTGTCATGAGGAGAAATAAGTATAATGAGAGCATAGTTGGGTTGTACGTACATTGCAAATTGAATAGATACTTGCTAACCTATTAACAATCATGCTAGGAAGGAACTATAGATAGGTGGGAGCGTGACTCATGAGTAAGCTTCATATATCACACTTATTAATATGTAAATCCATTGGGATTTGATATTCAGTTAGGATTGAAAGTCATTCATCTTTAAAAGCTTTATTATGGAACTCATCTGAGTGGTTAAGATTGAATCAGATCACGGAAATAAAGTTTTTTTTTTTTTTTTTCCAGTGGGAGTTGGATTATACAGAGAAGCTATTTCGTTTGCATTGATTTTGGTAGGAAGTTTATTGTAATATGTAGAAGAGAGCTAGACTGACTCTAGTAAGCAGCGGTTTGTCTTTATCAGTTACTGCTTCCAATGATTAATGGCCACAAAAAATATTCCACCATTTATTAAGGAATGAAGATCTGGGACATCATGAAATCAGGATATTATGAAATCTTGGACAGATATGAATTCCGTAGTTAACATGCACTTATCATGTTTTATGTAATAAAACTTAAATGTTGAAGCATCGTGGGACTACTTTTATCTTGTTGACCGAATAAAGTAAAAAAGGACTGTTTATCCGGGACTATATTAGAACCTTAAATTCTTAAAAGCTAGCTAATGCTTGCTGAATATTGCGCAGTGATGACTAATAAATGGTTGAATGGCATTTTGTTAGGGTGACACTGGTCATTATGACGAACTGATTGGAGTCTTGCATCACAATCGAAGACTTGGCCCTGACGAGGTTGCTCTGCTTGTGGTATGTTTGGTTAAAGAAGTAATTAATTCGGTATTTGAAGACGAACTGATTTTTGAGTGATATTTGTGTTACAACATGCTACTCCCTCCGTCCCAGAGTATATGTCCACCCTCTCATTTGCACGGAGATTAAGAAAATGTGGAAGGGACGTAAGTGTTGTGAGTATAAAAGTAAAGTAGAAGAGAGAATGAGTGGGTGGGAATAGTAAGTTGATTGGTGTTGTGAGAATAAAAGTAAGTAGGAGAGAGAATGAGGGGGAGGAATAGTAAAGATTCTTTGCCATTTTAGGAAGTGGACATATACTCTAGGACAGACTAAAAAGGAAAGGTGGACATATACTCTGGGACGGAGGGAGTATATCATAGTCTGATGATGACTCTGATCATCGTTCTGTTTTTTTTTTTTTTTTTACTTTTCTTAATAGACTAGTTTGAAGGCACTCTCTGGAGCAGTTTCCTACATAGACATCGTTCATCACCGGTCTCTTCTGTCTGCAGTGAGTTATGAGTTCATGTTTTGAACTTTTTTTTTTTTTTACCGTGACAGTTTTGTGTATACTTGAGATTGGATGTTGAAACTCCTCAAGTTCTCATAAGTTAGTAGTTTTCAGATATGTGGAATGAGCTTGTGGAATTATGGGCCTGATGTGATGGATGCATTGGTTGAGCTAATTATTTCATTGGTATGTCGCTTTATTTACTCTAGAAAAAAAGGTTACTTTGCTAAATACTTGTTTCCGCCTTTGTGATTATTTCCCTCTAAACTGCAGGCTGCATCAAGTGGAAAATATGTGGACTTATGCTTGGATATGCTCGTAAGCAATTTCATGCCACCCCATTCATTCATTGACTTCTTGAAGCAACCTCGAGGCGTTGCAATAAAAGAGCAAGTTCTTGACCATGTTCATTCTGCACTGAAAGATATTGCCGATCTAGTGCCTCTTTCACCGTTGAGACTCGAGAAAATAATCAGGGAGAGGGTGCCAAACATATTTTCTAATGAAGTTGTGAGTTCTTATTATACCCTTCAAATAGGACCCGTAGACTTGTACTTTTTGTCGTTTTTTTTTTTTTTTTTTTTTTCCTTTTCACCTTGATCATGGACAATAATGACATCTATGTGCATTCATTTTCTAATTGCCTATCTTTTAAGGGCACTGGGAATGAAATTTGAGTGCATAAAATGTTCACTAAAAAAATAATTCTTGCCATATCCTCCGTTCAAGTCCGTAGATTGTTCTTTAGAATAATGATAGCTTGAGCTACCCTCTTGTGTTTTTGCGTTTTTGCAGATGATTGTGACATATGTGGAGAACATGTTAAGACTGGAGAGTGGTGTTATGGGAGAACTTGTGGGGAGTTCTATGCTCCTAGAATTGGTGAATAGGCTGATAGATCTTGATGTGAGTTACTTTGGATTACCTTTTACACTATTTACTTAGAAGATAGAAATATTTGCGATAATTGATTTATATTCCTGTTTTTGATTATATATCAGGTGGAAATAGGATGGGATGGGATTTTACAGGAGGATACTAGTAAAGGCATCTTCGAGATGGAGCTAGAAGAAATGGAAAAACCTCTAGATGATACGGAGATAGAAGTGGATGAGGTGATTTATGTTTCTATTTATATTAACCGTAACCTTTTTTGTTTTGGTGATTTTATGTATCTATTCATATCTTTGCTTTAGGTGTGCCAAACTAACGCCCAAACCCGTTAATCCACCCATCTACCCAATTACTCCCTTTGTCCCAAAATGATTGTCACTGCTACTAAGACTCCACGGAATAGAATCCCCTGTGATGCGGCGCGGAAGCATGAGTTTCGATCAAATACACAATTGATCAGGGAAACTTACAACGAGTAGTTCCCTAAGGTAGATAACTAGCCCTACAAGCTAGGGTTTTCACACCAATCCAGGTGGAAGAAAGAAAACAAACACACAGTTTGACTAAATATTGTTTTATTATTGAATCATGGGTAATTTTCGGAATTAACAATAACCCTCAATTTATAGGGTACCTACGACTTGGAAAACAAGTAGAAACCTTCTAAAAATAACCCTAACCTATTTACCAACCTAATATGACTCTGAAACATCAAAATATATCCTAAATGTACTCTAAAACGATTAAATATTAGCTACGTAACAAGAAATCCGAAAATTAATAATTAAATCAAAATTAATAAAACAACTATCAAAATAAATTTTAAATTGTCCCACATCAGACACCCCCACTTGAAAAGAACTTGTCCTCGAGTTCATATCTGAAGCTTGAAAACGTCCATGCCAATTAAACAGATACTTGGAAAATAATAATCTCCTTAGCACATCAGGATTCAGGATGACATCTTCAACGCAAATAATTATTCCTTCGTCTTGATTTGTTGAACTCGTAATGACTTCATGTATTGGATTGAAAAGTTGTTGATATCCACGTTTCACAATCTTGGCCTAATGTGATATCATTCACCTCTACACTAATATCCTCTGCTTTGAGAGGACTCGTCCTCGAGGCCAATTCCGAACAAAGCTGTAGCTCTTTTGGATCATTGATATATTCTTTAAAATCACCATCCGATTCTTCTCCTGATTCAGCGACTTCTTCAACTGATTCTTCTTCTTTTTCTCCTCCTTCTTCTGGATCAACAACTTCTTCGTGAGAAGAATCTTCTTCAGAATCTTTCGATTGGTTCGAAAAATCTGTTTCGTCGGCTTGGTTTCTATGATGTGGTTGGAATTCTTGAGCAGTTACCTTGGTTCCAATATCACCTTCCACATTGGGTGAATTAGCTCGTAACGCTCTCACTCCCCCTTCTATTTGTTCATAACGAACTGTTAGATTTTCAATCATAGTCGTTATCTTTTCAATCCCTCTTAACACGTCAGAAAGGTTGGTGTTATCTCCACCATTACGGTTAGTCATTGCAAGGGGGAAACCCTCGCTCTGATACCACTTGATGCGGCGCGGAAGCATGAGTTTCGATCAAATACACAATTGATCTGGGAAACTTACAACGAGTAGTTCCCTAAGGTTGATAACTAGCCCTACAAGCTAGGGTTTTGGTTTTCACACCAATCCAGGTGGAAGAAAGAAAACAAACACACAGTTTGACTAAATATTGTTTTATTATTGAATCATGGGTAATTTTCGGAATTAACAATAACCCTCAATTTATAGGGTACCTACGGCTTGGAAAACAAGTAGAAACCTTCTAAAAATAACCCTAACCTATATACCAACCTAATAGGACTCTGAAACATCAAAATATATCCTAAATGTACTCTAAAACGATTAAATATTAGCTACGTAACAAGAAATCCGAAAATTAATAATTAAATCAAAATTAATAAAATAACTATCAAAATAAATTTTAAATTGTCCCACATCACCCAAGGCCTCCACTCTTGCCACTCCCACAACAGAAAATTGACTTGATTTATCATTCTCCTCCATACCAAAATAATTGTTGCGTTTGACTTGTCAAACTTTTTATTGATGGTGATTTACATGCTTGTACTTTATTTACCGTTATAAAATTGCACTAAAACTATTTCCTTTCTTAGAAACACGATAATATCTTAGAACAGACAAAAAAAAAAAACACGACAATTATTTCACAATGGTAGGAGTATATTACTTTTTCACCCATGTCTCACATTATTCTTCCCTACATTAAAATTTTTGATCTATAGTCTTCACTGATTCTCCATATGCTAAGCTTTTGAAGTGATTTGAGTTTACAGAAATGGAGAATCTTTCTGTGATGCGATTGCATTTTGTTATCATTTAATGATATTCTAAATAATATCACTGTCTAATTAGTTTTCCTCCAAACAAAATGTTGTCATTTCCAGCGTCCTAAGGAATATTCTGGTCGAAAGGTTCTTTGGGAGAATGTAGTTGCTGATAAGTTGGATAGCATCATGGTTCTATCGTTTGAACATCTTAAATCCTGTCATGAAAGTGGTCGTTTGGTTCAGGTAGTAATGATTGCAATAATTATCTCGTTTTTTTTTTTTTTTTTTTTTCTACTTTACAATTCTGAGTCGGTGTATGATGTGCTTTAAATGTCCATGGTTTCAGGTATTTGAAGTTCTTCTCCAATCATTTCAGAGTACTGTGCTGAGTGCATACAAGTCAAAGTTTGCCCAGGTAATTGACAATTTCAGTCTTGCCAGAATGAATAATGTGCTGAACTACGACGTCTTCTTATTCGCACTTTTAGTTAATGATTGTATTCATTAACAACTTTTTAGATAATTAATTTCCTTGAGATATTAAAAAGAAATTTCAATTTGATAACTAAAGCTAAGTTCATCTCACCTAAAGTTTATGTTTTGTAGTTTGTGATGTTCTATGCGTGTTCACTAGATCCTGAAAAGTGTGGTGCGAGGTTTGTGAGCAGACTTGTTGATATCTTTACAAATGGCGCCTTCCCCCAAGATTTGAGGTAATATTTTTTATATATATCTTAGACCTTCCCCAGCCATCTCATTTTTTTGTCGTATCTAATTAATTTGTTATGTACTTGGTTTTTTTTTTTTGGTGATGGCGTTATTTGTTTAGGAGTATTTGTTATCGAATAATACTAGGGGCACAAAAAAGTCACAAAATCTTGCTCACAAAATCCTAGGTGTCATGATTTTATTGGTGTTTTTAAATAGAGTGTGGCGGGTCCACTATCGATGCAACCAATAAAATATCGCCACCTCATTTTGTGCCCCTAGCATTGCTCTTTGTTATCTGATGGCCAGCATCCATGGTTGAATGCAGTCAGTAGGTGGGACCCAACATGCTCATTCAAAGAGATAAATTTTCAAAATAATGACAAGGCCTTTTTTACCAAAGTCGGACTGAACTCTTTGAGAACCTTAATATTGTTAGACCCGATGGGTTTAGGTTAATTTCGTGACGTGCAGGTTCAACTTAAATTTTAAGCCAAACTACTGATACAAACCTAATTTAGTTACATTAGACAAATAACATGATAGTCTTAACTGACTTAGTCCTCGAGTATAATTAAATTATAATGGACCAAAATAGGCCCAATTCTTTCTAGAAACGTTAATGGATGGTTGGAGATTGATTTACATATTATGATTTTTGGTTCCCCCATTGGATATAAAATCAATGGTACATGATTCTTTCGTTTGGTATTTTGAGCAAACAAGTCTGCAAGCAAACTTTATTGTCGTGAGCCTAATTTGATTACATAACCAATTAACAATATGGGTTTAAGTTGTCATCCAGTATACCTAAATTAAGTTATGCTAGACCTTAATATGACAAAATCTTTCTTGACACCTTAGGGCGGTGAAAGAATGGTTTACAAATTAGGGTTTTGGTTCCACTGCGGATTAATATAAAATTTGGTCCTTGAACTTTGTATGAGCATTTGCGATACTTATTGGTGTCAAAGGAAACACTCAAGTAATTGCTGTCACTAGTTGTCTCCTTATACTCTTTTGTGAAGTGCCTGAAATTCATGGTCAATTGATTTTATTCTTATAGTACAAGAAAGTTTACTTGAAAAGGCATACTCCCTCCGTCCCATAACTATGAGCACAAACTTACCTTTTTGGCGTCCCATTGATAAGTCACACTTTTCTACAATGAACTTTCTTTATTCAATGAGATCCACTTGTCATACTTGCAACCATAGTTACCGGGAACTCCCAACCCCCCCTCGTCCCACGTCCCAGGAACACGCGTCTCGGGTTCACAAGGGAACTCGACCCAAAGTACTCAAACAATCGTACCATAAAATAAACGGTCATCAACTTAGAATCTTGTCTGCATTTACAATCTTTTATGGTTATCCTCCTTTACATTATACTCTTTTTATCTCCCTAAAAGTATATATATATATATAGGTAGGTGCTCAAATGAGAACCACAATTGCGTGAGAACCAAGCATAACCATTAGATTAGAATCAAAATCAAGGGTCCAGATTATATATACATTGGATACACTTGGATACAATACATAAATTTTGATATTGCACTTGGATACAGTAGCTAAACAAGTACTGTATCCAAGTGTTGCACTTGGATACAGTAGGTTAAAAACTAATGTATCCAATTGTATTTTTGAAAATTAGCTACTGTATCCAATGTATCTATAATCTGGACCTTTGATTTTGTATTTAATCAAACGGTTATGATTGGTTCTCACAGTTCTCATTTAAAATGGTTCTCACAGGAGCGAGACCCTATATATATGTGTGTGTGTGTGTGTGTGTGTGTGTGTGTGTGTGTGTGTATATATATATATATGTAAAAATATATCTAAGTGTGTGTGTATATATGTTATTATATTCAACTTAGTGATGTGCTTTCAATATAGAGCGTACCACGTTCCCAATTGATCCTACCCCCAGCGTACCCAAAATTTACTAAGTCATGTTCCTCGTTCCCGTACCCGTCCCACGTTCCTGGTAACTATGCTTGCAACAACTATCCACTACTATTCCCTACCCCACTTTCTCTCTCCTACCTCAGTTTTCACACTCACAACAACTACCCACTACTATTCCCTCTTTAATTCCCGTGCACCCCCAAAAGTGTGCACATTGTTATGAGATAGAGGGAGTATTATACAATATACAATCAGATAGACCTGTAGTCTATAAAATTAAATTGAGAGAAGGTAAATAAAGACAATCATATGCAAATTAAGAAATGGCATTATCCTGATATCGTTTCAAATCTAAAATGGCAACCCCAGGACAACTTAATAATTGGTACCGTAAGAGACGACAGTTGAGAGATGTATAATATTCCCAACCCACATTGGTTAGATATGAGGCTTCAGTGTGACTGGTAAAGTGGCCAACCACTGCCATTCAACACCGACATCATTAAGGACATTTGCGCCGGCCTGCGCATTTTGTTTTTCCCTGGAGGCTGTATGAATGATTTCAAAGTTCTTATACATGCAAGTTTGTAGTTCCCATTTATTGTTACTGATTTATCATTAAATTTTGTTTGCAGAATGAGTGCTGTTGCATATCTTGCTAGTTACCTGTCTCGCGCTAAGTTTTTGTCGACATCATATGTTGCTACCATATTGGAAAGGTTGTTATCCATCCTCTTTCTTCATCGTGCTTAACTATTTACATTTCATAGAACTATAAAAGCAGATTATAATTTATATTACAAGTAGTAGTTCTCACCAGTGAGCCAGAAACTCTTGTGAAGGGTCGCAAGATTATTTTGTACATGAAATATAATAATCTAATGATTAATTTAGTTTAAAATAGTGTTATCTTTTGTTTATGCAAATGGGGGTAAAATATTGATTTTAAAGGAAAACAGCAATATTTTAAAAATTGTGTTGTGCTAGTTTTAGTACATTTTGAAAAAAAAAAGGGGAAGAATTGCCCCCCTTAAGCATTGTCCTGGCTCCGTCAGTGGTTCTCACTGAGAGCTGTCTGTTGGATACTTGGAGTTTCTTGCCTTGTTGACAACTCTACAATCAGTTATCTCACCGTCTGAAGAGGAATGTCCATTTTGAAAAACATTTGTTATATATATGAGCGTACACCATCTAGTGGAGTTATTATTTCAACTATTATGTCCTGGTTTACATGTGCATTAATATCATGCGATCATTAAGTATATGACAAATTACGTTTGCGCCCCAGAGTATACACCAAATCCCACTTTGCACCCCAGTTTGAAAAATGGGTCTGTTTTGGTAGTTTTGAAATTGACCCAGTTTGCCCCCTGACATGCACTTGGCCAGGGGGTAAAGTGGGATGATCTGGAAAGTGCTAGGGGTAAAGTGAGACGATTTGGAAGTTAAAGTGCCAAACAGACCCACTTTTCAAACTGGGGGTGCAAAGTGGGATTTGGTGAATACTTTGAAGGGGTAATTGTAATTTGGCCTTAAGTATACTCGGGTACATGGTGTGAAAAGTAGTTAAAGATGAACTTCTTTAATTTCCTCAACATTATAAAAGTCGACTCTCAGTTTAGGACGAAGGGAGTAGATGAAATGATATGGTGTTTTGTCTTCATTGTAACTTGCTTCCCAGGAAAAGATGTGGGCAATGAGAATGTACATAACGAGAATATGGCGAAAGTAAGTAAATGCCTTTATAATGAAGTGTTATTCCCTGTGGTTTTTCAGTTTGGTGAAATGGTGCGCTAATTACTGTGAAGGCCAGAACGCTGAAAGTAATCCAAAATCTCATCGAGTTTTTTACGCTGGATTCCAGGTATGTAACGAACCTTTATTCTTGTGCACAAATATTTGGAATTTATTGGAACGGAGAGGCATCATTTTGACATTTATGTTAAGTTTGTGCCAAACTTTTTCATAAAACATCTACTGTAAACAATATGGTTGCAATCTCTCTCCCTCTTTTTTGACAAGTTCTCACGTTATTTGGGTGTCCACTATGATTATAACTCAAAAATGGAAACTTTATAATACTTCTTTATTCGAGGGGCCTACTTGTAATACTCACAATAACTACCCCACTTACATTTCCTATCCCACTTTTCATACAACGCCTACTCCACTATCAATATCATACACTTTTCCTTAAAACAGTGCCCAAGCCAAAGTGTAAACTATCAAAAGAAGACGGAGGGAGTATATTGGATGTTATTCCTGGATACATGTGCGTTTGAGTTTATTAATTTAATTGGTCATTTTTGTGGTATTTTACTTGAATGCAGGCTATCATGTATGTGCTTTGCTTCCGTATGAGATCAATATTGGCTGTTCCCCGTCTCAAGACACAACTTTTTCTTATGCCAATAGAGACGATCTTGAAGCATCCTTTAAACCCATTAGAGGTGAAGTAATTCTTCTCCCTCAATTTCCATAAAAACTTCTATGAAGACTTCCTATACATTTGAATTTTTGATTTTACGCACATAATTCTACAGTTTGTTTGTTACTCTTGTAGAATGGCTGAAAATTCATATTTTTTTTACGTGGAGTATGTTAAAATTCTTATTACTCATGGAAGTATCTAACCTTCTTAAGTTGGCTTTGTGGAGTAGGTGTGCTTGCCGTCTATAGTAGAGGAATTTGTCCGTCAGGCAAAAGCAGTCAGCCTTTTTCGTGTGCCTGACGCTTTTGCTCCGTGTGGTCTGCTCGAGTCAGAATCTTCGAGGGCTTTTGGTGGATTGGAAAGGCTAGATATGTTCTTCCCGTTTGACCCATATTTGCTGAAGAAATCTGACAGGTTAATATTATCGTTACTTTTAAATTATTTCCAACATTTAGTTTGACAACATTTTGAAATTGCGTGCTCCTCTAGTGTCAAAGCTAGAATTTTGTTCAGAGTTGTTCATAGTTATTGTAGATGTAAAATGTTACTCCCTCCGTCCCGTAACAATGTGCACAATATTGAGGGCACGGGAATTAAGGAGAGATTATATCTCCCTCAGGCCCAACATGATCTTCCCATTTGACTATTCAAACTTTTTAAAATTATGAACACGTGCTTCACTAGCCATCTTTTGTTTATGCACTTTTAAGCGTAAATTGTAAAAATGGGAAGAACTTTTTGGGATAATGAGTGGCAAATGGGAAGATCATTTTGGCTTGGAGGGAGTATAATAAAGGTATTGTGAGTAGTGGGGCAGAATAAATACAGTAATAAAAAAAGTTGTCAATTTTAGGAAAGTGAAACTTATCAATAGGACTCTTTAAAAGGAAATTTGTAACATTATTATGGGATAGTAGGGAGTACATGATAATCTACAAATTTAACTAGAACGAATGAAAATTACAACCCAATGTTATTTTTTCTTCAAGATAAGAGGTTCAGAACTGAAATTTTCTTATTTCTTTAGTGCCAAAAGATTTAAGTATATATATATATATATTTATTTTCCTTTTTGAGTTTCAAAGGTAGTAGATTGTTAACCTTTAACAGGCAAAATGAAGCGAATTCTTCATGTAAAATTTGTTTACCCGATGTCTTACAACGTGCTGTTCCACTCTGCAGATTCATAAGGCCAAACTTCATTTTCTGGTCATTAGTTAGAACTACCGACGATGATGATGATGACGACGAAGATGAAGGTAGTAGTGATGAAGATGATGGGGCCCACAGGGATGATGATGATGCTACTGATGGTGGAATGGCCATTAGTTACGAAGATGGTCTTGATATTGACAATTTTGACTTGTCAATGAACCAAATGTCCATAACCCCCCGGGATTCGTTGAGATACAGGTTTGGAAATGAATCACAAGGAAGGCAACAAATGCCCTCCAGAATCAGACCCTCCACAAGCCCCGAGTCTTTGTGATTATTCATTCCTCTCTTGATCTGGATAAACAAATCACCCTTTGGCCGGGACGGAAAATACTATCTGCATCTGTCCTGAAGAAAAAAGTCAGAAGGGCATAAAATTGTTGGGATTTGAACGGTGGTGATGGATTGGTGAGGCGTTCGGATAGGTTTGTCCGTGTCGTGTTATTGATAAGTTGTAATACTAGTAAATCTTTTAACTAAAAAAATGCGATGTAATAGGATATTACTGATGAACAAGATTAGTGAGTTTATGAACGTTTGAGTTTGTGAAATCTGATAGCGGTTTGTTTACTGATTAGCCTATTACATAAATCAGGGATACAACTGCGTGAATAACTTAACTCTCATTTGTTCTAGTGAACCTATCATTTCACATTTTAACTTCTCAGATTGTTTTTCAAGGAACATAGGGGAAAATGTCGTTGTGCATTTTTTTGGTAGCACATAACACAAATAGCCTTATTGAAATTATAGTGTTAGTACAAATCTAAAAGAAAATACTCTTTTCGTCTCACTTCACTGACACCCAAGAGGTGGGCACAATAACTAAAGAGAAAAAAAAAGTAAAATAAAGAAAATGTGTGGTAGAAAAATGAAGCGAGAGATTGAGTGAGGTAAATAGTAGCGTTGGTTGAATAAATTGATTTGTGGAAAATGAAGATAGAGAATGAGTGGTGCTTGTGGTGGGGTAGAGTGAATATAAAATTATAAGAAGTAGGTTTATTTTGGAAAGTGTCAACTAAATAAGTTGGGATCGACCAAAATAAAAAATAAGTGTCAAGTGAGATGGGACGGGGGAGTATATCGTTAGTACAAATCTAAAGTCTATTTGGACACACATTTTAGTACATTTAACTTCTCAAGAAAATCATATAATTTCTCCCAACCATGAAAGATAAGTTGAAGATGTTTGTAACAAATTATTAAAGTCAAATATGTTGATAAAAATTTCATTGACCCATAACTTTAAAAAAAAGCTCCCAAAAACAATGGTCGTCGGTGTAGATCTAAAAAAACAATTAATAAAATCATGCCTTTGACCAAAACTAGTTTGAATTTGATTTGTAAAGCAAAGAACATTCTAATTCTAGTCAATCCTTTTACCACCGACCTAATGAAAGTGGGCCCCCCGTTTGAGTAATTAGCATCAATATATAATTATTTTTAATTTTCATTCAAACTTTTTATTTTCTTCAAATATTACTTCCTTGATTTTACGTCAATATTCAACTATTCACTTTTTGAACATCTCGTGTATTTATTTTTTTCATTTTAATAGTTACAGTAAATGTTTTTAAATATATAAATATAATTGTGTATACCGTTTAACCATAAAATATAATAACATAAAGTGAAAAAAATGTGCACCGGAATAGTAAATAATACTCCACCCGTCTCAAAATAAATGTCGTTTTGAGCATTTGCACAATTCTTAAGAAATACAATTAAGACATGTGAAAAAGTTTCATATACCCCTAAAATTATCCAATTACCTAGGCAATTAAATGCTTGTGCAAGAGATAATTCATTATCATTAATAAAGGTATACTCCCCCCATCCCAGCACAAGTAGGACCATAGGGGTTTGCACACTAATTAAGACAAACTAATAAATATGTGGTAGAAATGAAGAGAGAGAATGAGTGGAGTAAATAGCAGTGTTAGTTGGATAAATTGAGTGATGGAAAATGAAGAGAGAGAATGAATGAGATAAATAGTAGTGTTGGTTGAATAAATTGAGTGGTGGAAAATGGAGAGAGGGAATGAGTGGGGTTGAAACATTTCCATTTTGGGCAGTTTCACTTTCAGTGGGACGGCCTAAAAAGGAAAGAAGTCTCACTTGTGGTGGGACGGAGGGAGTAATTGCTATACAACAACAAAAAAACCTTGAAAATAGTAAGACGAGAAGTTTTTGAGACAAAAATTAACTCTCAAAACGACATATATTTTGAGACGGAAGGAGTAAATTAGTACCAAATGAGCTAAGTTTCCTTAATCTTAATGTATTTTTAGCTTTTTCTTTAAGGATGAACAAAATTTGGAAAAACAAAATAAAAATCATAAAAGCAATAGTAAAAGAAGAAGGAAGAAAAAAAGCTACTCATGGGCATTTGAGAAGAGAATGAAAAGAAAGTGACTCTCAAATAGATATGCGGATCATGAGGAATATTCTTTTACATATTTACATTATTTATTAATCCCTTAATTTGTTTTTTTAGCTAATTTTCCGTTGCTTATTTTCATCATGAAAATTACTGTTGGCCTATGAACATTTGACTCTACCTAATCTATTTTAATTTATACTCATTCCGTCCCAAAACATTTTTTTTTTTTAATTTTGAGAATCTCATTATAGACTCTCACTTACTCAAAAAGGAAAAGATTTCCTTCATTTTCTCTTTCATTCTCATTCACGACAACTATCCACTCACTATTCTCTATCCCGCTTTCTCCTCCCCTTGTCACTCAGATATTGTTTACCCACTTCCCATCCCACTAACAAAATCTACACTTCCAGTTCAAGAGAAGTTAACAACTTCTTGACCCTGAAAATGATTTGTCTAATGTAGGGAATTTTATATTAACATTTTTTTTAATTTTTTTTCCCCGAAAAACTACACTAACTAATCGGGTTCAAGCCGGATAGAACTAGTAAACTAGATGAACGTCCGAGATTGAAGGCAAGATTGATGGACATACAGGATGCGCATAAGCGAAATGTCCAAAATAGCCCCCATAAACGTGGATCACATTAAAACTGAAATAAATGACCAACGTCAAGACTACTGAGAAGTCCGACTGCACAGAGCCTTGTGCAGCCCACACACAAATATAAGTGCATGCATGCATATACAATACAAAGAGGAGGACAAGTATATGAAAGTAGAAACCAAAATCAACCTGATTTTCACACACAACAAATAGACAGATAACAATTACATTGACCAAAAATTTCCAAACTTTTCTTCTTCCCTCTTCCCCTATCATACAAATCCCTACATACATAGTATTTTTCCAAATAAATCTTTCTTTCCCAACTACAAGCGAATACCCGGTTTTTTTACAACACTTCAGAACCCCATTTCCCATTTTCCCATGTCCGAGCCAAGAACACGGAAAAATAACCATCAACAGAAAAAAAAATATGATCTTGAAAAGGATTTTCCGTTAAAAAGATTATTCGTTTGTTGCATCAAAGCTACCGCCCGTTGCAGCACTTCTCTTTCTCTCCCTCCAATTCTCACCCCACATTTTAGCCTCCGCCACCGCCCTTTCTCTCTCTAGATCACGATTCCTCGGAGTCTCCCTACCTCTCCCACCACCACCACTTGCCGGGCTGTCCGCCTTCTGTGAATCCAAATCGTCAGTCCCCCATTTCCTCCCGGACCCACCTCCACTTCCTTCACCATTCCTTATATCAGCCCGACTATTTACTTCTTTAAAAGACTCTCTCTTTCTGTATTCGGGTGAATTCTTGTGAGTGGAAGGGGATCCATTTGGGCTGTCCGTCCCATCTCCCATGTTCCTTTTATCGTCCTTGTGCCTAGGAGTAGAAGGCCCAGGTCTGATAGTTTGGGATGGGGTAGCATTTGGGTCGTACGATTGGGAGGCTAAATATGTCAGTGCAGTCACAACGTCCCCGATTAATGGTCTTGTTGCGGCTTGTTCTTGTAAACACATGGCTGCAACAGCAAGTGCTTGGTAAAGTCCTCGCATTGGATATCGGCCTTGCAATAGTGGATCAGCCATTTTAGGGAACTTCCTTCGATCTTTGAAAAGTGGCCTTGCCTACAAAATTGTCAGAAATGGTATAAAAGAAACAAGAAATAGTAATCTTCTTATGTTAAACTCAATACATAATACGAGGCCAAGTATTAGTTGTAAAAGGGTACCAATCAAGTGGCCAGATTTATATGGGGTTGAAGATGATGACAGATTGTGGTGGTTTTAGGCAAAAAAAGGGTAAACCCTACGCTAATGACATTTCGGGTTAAAAACCATGCCTAAAATTGGGGATTTACTGGGGCCAAGTATCATCAATCATGAATATGCTAAAAGAAACATGAAATGTGGAATATAAAAGTGGTACAGGAGATTTGATCTCAAAATTTAGAATTTATAGGGGCCAAGTACCATTGATCATGCATAAGATAAGAGTAATGGCCAAATTTATCATTTTTACTCATAATAGAACGTTGGACGGAATTGACTTAAAAACCTCATACATTGGAAACATGTAGGGGGTATAAATGGTCAAAACAATAAGATGAAAGTGTAGAAAATTAACAACTACTTACCCATGCAACAAGATTATGCTCTCCTGGGGCCCGCGTGTTGTCAATGGCCTTACGACCAGTGATTAGTTCAAGAAACACGACCCCGAAACTATAAACATCAGACTTCAAAGTGAGTTGACCGGTCATAGCATATTCAGGAGCACAATATCCATATGTACCCATCACCCTTGTGGAGACGTGAGTTTTATCACCAACCGGACCAAGTTTAGCGAGCCCAAAATCTGATAACTTGGGATGATAACCCTCATCAAGAAGGATATTGGACGATTTCAAGTCTCTATAAATGACTGGAGGGTTTGCTTTGTCGTGCAAATACTCTAACCCTTTAGCTGCACCAGCAGCAATTTTCATCCTTGTGTTCCAATCCAACGGTTCTTTATCTGCTTGAAGATCTGCAAGTACCACATTGATAGGTGAAGTAGGTCAGTCTACAGTATGTTACTAGTATATCATCACGAGAATGGGAAAATAAGAGACTTCAAGAAGGGTAGAAAAATATTTAGTGCCTAACGCAAAATCCTTGGTCGATTTTTTAAGCATTATGTATAATAAGGATATTTCAAAGATCAAATCAAGCTTCGGGAACTTAATTAAACAAAAAACAGATAAATAAGAGTTCAATACGCATGTCTAATGGCTATACACTTCCTAGGGTATCACAAACAACAATGAACAAAGAATGCAGGGAGAAAAATGAAGGAAATGAAATGAACAGTCTTTAGTGGCATCCAAGATTTGAAGGGAATGTCATGATACAAACTTTGCTTAGTCTCCCGCTCAACCCCCAACCTGTAACTAATCAAGTGCTCCCACCGTCCCAAAAAAAAAAAAAAGAGTGCTCATGATTAAAAAAAGTTGTGTACTAAACTAATTTCCCATTTTAAATCAAGTCACCTAAATCACCTTCGCCAACTATCATATAGTAATATGTGCTTGAAATAACATAATGACATCAGGGAAATTTATGTACATATGTTTCTGTAAAATGCCTAAAAGTCAACATCCTAAATTTTCTTGAAAAAGTAAAAAAAGGCACTCAGTCTGGAACAAAGACAGTTTCTGAACAGATGAAATGAACCCCAGGGAACGGTTATGCTACCTATAACTAAGGCAAGAAAACGGATGGATTTCCCAGAGGTCGAAGCAACCCACTAGGTGGCTGATGCAGCCTTAAGGTTGGAACCTAGAAGTAAAGCATAAATGAAAACATCACTATTCACTAGTTCCAAATCTCTTTAAATACTTTGTGATCACGGTTCAGGTAAACAAGTGCTTTCCCGTACAAATATAAACACTCGCTTCACTAGCCATGCTTTGTTTATACACTTTTAAGCCCAAATTGTAGAAATGGGAGGAACTTTTCGGGACAATGAGAAATTGCAAATGAGAAGATCATTTTGGGACGGAGGGAGTATAAGTGGAAGCCTAAAACGACATGTATTTTGAAACAGAGGGAGTAAATATTTATGGGCAATGGTTAGGCCATATCGTTCTGGTGCGTGCTTCAATAAAAGCCCTTAACTTGGAACTTCTAACCCAGCAATCTTTTGTCAAAAGCATTTTTCTATACACTACCCATTCAAAAGCTTTCACCATTCCTTTTCAGAAAATCCCTCAATACCAGTCAAAGTTCATATTTTATCCCTCTTTGCATGTCCTTGAACCTTCGTCAAGGTTCCACTTTTTGACTGCGATTCTAGACCGAATTACCCACCTACCTCAGTTAAGACGAGATTTCAGTAATACCAATGACTTTTATTCACTATTCCAATTTCGAGCTGTTTTCTTATGCAAAAGTGCAGATTTAGGATTAAGTCCCAACCAAATAAAAAGCGGACAAAAGAGACTATAATGCAAGAGCACAAAGAAACAAAGTTCTTCAGCTCGCTGAAATAAATACCTTCAGAAATCAAAACTAGATATCATGTTAGATAACTGCTTTGACCAAAGCATAAGTTGTTAAGAAAGAACAAACCAATACTACATGCAAATTGGCGAGCTATGTAGTAACTACCATCCTTCTAAACAGTGGAAATTTGGGGGGGGGGGGATTAAGATTTAAGTATGTGGTAAAGCACGATAGCATCATAAAGTAGATGATCAATCCTGAAAGCTAGATAATTTCAAAATAATCGTAATGCCCAACCAGTGTATAATAGCGTTCTACTTCCTCTATTCTACTTCAAGAATACTTTTGAAAGTCTACATTTCAGTAATGAAATAGTTTTCCATGGATACGCTTTGTTTTAAGCATCAAGGAAAAAGCTTCTAATTTACATTAATGTAACGTGAGCCTGGTTTATCAACTAAGATTTTGAGTCAAACAACCAGAAACAGAAAGTAGTACCATTTGAGGGTAAAAGAGGGAGCACAGAACAAGTGTCCATGCAATGCCAACAGCTATAAGTTTCGCCTTAATACTTTTAACCTATAATTACCACTCCCTCCCTCCCAAAATGAATGTCCGAAATTGCTCTTGATCAAAAGCAATTTTGGACATTCATATTGAGACAGAGGTAGTAGTAAATTACAACTTAAGAATATTTTTGGTGATTGAAAGAAAAGTGTGCCCCTTATCAGAACAACTCATGCTAAGTTACTAACACATGATTCAGTAACCTAGTACGCAATTTTGAAAGGCGAGCAAACAAAATAATATGTGTGACATTAAAATTTTCCCAACTGGTTTCATATAATTTCATTAATTAAATGTCACATTGTTAATTATATCAGTTATCACCATACAAACAACTAGGCTTTCAAAAGTAATATCATGGCATCACAATTAGAGGGATATGGCTATAGGAAAATGCCAGCATTGGATCAGACTGAACAAAGTGACAGAAAAGGATTCAACTAGCTGACAACTAACCCCAAGATGGTACAAGATTGTTTGAAGCAAGAAAAAAGGGTTATCATAAATCAGTGAGTTATTATTTATGCCATCTACAAGTTCAGAGCCAAAACCTCCAAGCATACCCGAAAAACAATTAGCGAAAGGCAGTTACATGTCTTATAAAATTATGTATGTATAATAGATGAAAAGAAATGAAGTAACCGTGTAAATGATCCTCTAATGATCCCAACGGCATAAACTCATAGACAAGGAGCCGCTGGTCTCCGTCAGCACAATAACCGGTCAAGTTGACAAGATTTGGATGGTGCAATAAGCTAAGCATGAGAACCTCCACCAAAAACTCCCTGTTCCCCTGAAGTCCATTTCTATCAAGCTGTTTAACAGCAACTACCTGCAATTACAATCATTTCCAACCAATTAGAGAAGCAAATTTGAAGACTTTCAACCCTCACCAAGAATGCCGAACCTAGATACTCCCTCCGTCCCAAAATAAATGTTAACTTGTCAACCTTTTTTAAGACTTGTGCATTACTTATTTGTACACTAGATGTACAGCGGTTAAATTTGCACCAAGACTCTTTTCAAACGGACGGAGGGAGCATACCTGTCCTGTACTTTCCAAACGGCCTTTGTAAACGCGTCCAAATCCACCTTCACCAATCAAAGATTCTGGCCTGAAATTCTTGGTTGCGGCAGCAAGCTCACGGAAAGTGAATGTTTGTGCAGCAATATGGGCTGTAGGTCCATCCTTTGCAACTGGTGGCTCCTTCTTAGGATCCGAACCACCACGAGACCTTGATTTGTCTGATAGTAGTACAATTATAGATACTTGACGAGTCAAAAACTTGGGAGAAATAACGTAAACACCACTGAACAACAAATTGGGGAAAGACAAATATTTTTATAGACAAACTGCATAAATAAACTACACCCAAAACTTGAACATGTCATGTATATGCTAATTGACCGCGCGAAGACTTTCTATAACCAAATTCGACTTTTTGGTGACTCATAGTTGGAAACAAACAAGCATCTAGCAATGTTCCAGCCATTGTTAACTTCACTTTGGCATGTCATCAGCAGTCGTTCCCCCTAACCATAACCGCCCAATTTATGCATGAATTGTTATTCCTCTTACTCAAAAAGTGATTTTTGTCATAGGAATCAAACAACAAGAACACCTTGAAAATCTCAAAAACCTAAAGGAGATCCTTAAAATACTTTCGGGGCACCAGCACAGTAGCTAGAATCAAACTAGAGAAAATAAGAAACAAATTATAACAGCCCAATTCAGCAAATCAACCAAAAAAAATCATGAAAAAAAACAGAGAAGCAGATCAGATTAAGTAAAATGTCCCTAAAGCAACCCATCATCAAGAAACCCTTACAAACTTGAACCCACAAAAATTTAACAAAATAAAACTAAACCCACCAATCAATATCACAAACCCACAAAAAGAAAATAAATTCCAACTTAAAAAAAAAATTCACAAAAAGTATGTTCTTACCTGAGCTAATTCTGGTCACATGATGAGACTGTCCAGTTGAACCTTCCTTGACAAATTCCTTCTTCCCAAACTCTTTCACACCATTTCCATCCTTGTTTGATGATCTAAAGCATGGGAAACACCCACCCATAATAAAAATCCAAACTTTCTCTCACTATAGCTATATATATCTCTATATCAATACATGTATTACTGTAATCTGAGCCCAATTCTTCTAAAAATCCTTTCTTTTCTATCTTACTCTCTCCCCCCTTTCTCTCTCTAGTATTCTCAGTGAGAAAATTTCAGCCATGAGTCACTTATCAAGTAACCCAATTAGTAGTAGCTCAAGAACAAAGATCAACAACACAAACAAGAAGAAAAGCAGATCAACAAATCCGAGAAAAACCGATGGTCTGAAGAGAAGGTAAAGAAACACAAAGGCAACCCAAAAAATAAAATAAAAAATTAAAAAATTACTTATACTTTCATCAAGTGGGGGTTAATGGAAATAATAAAGTTACAAAATATGACTACAAAATGTGGCGTACAAAATAAGGTGTCATAATTATATTTGTGTTTTTAATTAGAGTGTGTCGGGTCCACTATCGATGTAGCCAATGAAATATCGTTACCACATCTTGTATCATTCATTTTGTAAACTTCTTTTGTAAGCTTAGCATTGCCCTAAAATGAAATTATAAAAATCAAATCTTTGTTGGAGAGGGCTGTTATAAGAACCGAGCTGGCTCGTGAAAGCTCGAGCTCGAGTGAGCTCGAGTTGTAACTCGAGTCGAGCTCAAACCGATTGTCAAGCTCGTTTTTGTTATCGAGCCGACCGTGTTCGGCTCGTTTAGCTCGTTAAAAGCTCGAGTTCGGCTTGATAATCTCATTAAAATTGAATTTTTGTTTTCTAACGGCTCGAACTCGGCTCGATAAGCTCGAATTCGACTTGATAAGACCATATTTTTCTTTAAAAAATGTCTAAGCTCGAGCTCGGCTCGTTAAAACTCGAGTTCGATATCGACTCGAGTTGTTCAAGAGCAGCTCGCGAACTCGATTCGACTCGAGCCCCTCGCGAACTCGATTCGACTCGAGCTCGAACAAGCAAGTGGGCTCGAGCTCGAGCTCGATAAAAGCTCGAGCTCGATAAGTTTTAAACGAGCTCGAGCTCGACACCCCAAAGCTCGACTCGGCTCGACTCGTTTACAGCCCTTGGAGGTAAATTTGGTGAAATTTCTTAGTGTAATAAAGGTGATCTTCTTGGAATGTACGAAAATGCCACTGATGCCTTTTCCTTTTGGTATTCCAATGGAGAGAATGGCATGCTTTTTAAGAATTTAGCAAATGTGTTTTTTTTTTTAAATTACACAATTGTAGGAACTTATTACTCCTTTTGTTTCAAAATGTCAAGTCGTTACTACGAATGAACTTTAAACAATAAATTTACATTGATTTGATTATACTAAAAATTGGAAACTTGTTATTAATAGTGTTGTTGATAGTATATTAATAAAAAGTTTTAACTTTTCACTAATATAATTAAATAAATTTAAAGTTATTGCTCAAAGTTAATTCATATAATGATGAAACAAAAATTAAAATATGAGTAAATTGTTTTTCTGCCCTTCGTACTATGGCCTCAACATCAATTTGACACTCGTACTACTGAAAAACTAAATGTATGATGCGTACTATTGATTTTGTAACAAAATTAACCAACATTCTTAACACCAGTTATATATTTAACGGACCAATCCTATTAAGCAATCGTTGATCAAGACGGTGCTTACGTGGCGACTGAATCGAATGTGACTCTGATCCCCATCATCCAAGTATGTCGTCGCCTCATCACCACCTTCAAAACACCGCCCCATCACCATCGTCAGAACACCACTACAGCCCAACTATACCACCACCACCACCACTCAGTCGTGATTTTAAAATTAGAAATTAGAAAAATCACAAACCAACAGCCTAGATCCAACAAACCCGTTAGAATCAGACAAACAAAAACTCAAAAATAACACCAAAAGCTTTTCCGAAAGAAGGAAAAAAAATCATTAATGGCATTGACATCAAAACCGATTATTACACAGCCATCGAAAAAAATTAAGGCAGACGAAACAAAGCTTGCTAGAACTCCCTTTCACAGTCACCACCAACAATCAATATATAAAATTAAGAATCTCGTATCTAGGTTCAATCCATATCAAAATTTAAAATTAGACATTTGGGCATGGAAAAAGAATGCTGAGGAAGAGGGTTCTCGAATAGTGTTGGTGTTAGAGAAATAACAAGACTTGATAAGAAAAGCGAACGATCACAAGAACACCAATTTACGTGGTTCACCAACTTGGCTACGTCCACGGGGAGGGGAGAGAATATTATTATCAATCTGGAGAAACGATTACAAGATCACACTATTACTGCTGCACGAATTATTGATCACAATAATTCCTAACCGTGCAACTGTAGAATTACAGACCTTGCTCTGAGCACTCTAATAATTTGTCTATGACAATCTGAGGTGTGATTTTAATCTAAACTACTGACCTCTATTTATACTAGTAAAGTTTATCTCAAAATCTCTTAGGAACTTGGAAACCTAGTCCAAAACTGACTTGGAAACCTTCCTTCTGCGCTCTGTCCCGGAATTACAAAATCTCTCTCTTGTTTAATCCTTTAACTCGGCGTCCCAAATTCAAAGGCAATAACCCAACAATTTCCACCTTGACTTTGAATCTCCATGACAACAAACCTTTTCTCCCCCCTCGCCTCTTCTGCTATCTAATAGCTACGAACATTCAGCAAGTCCAAACAATGTTGGAACTTGCTTCCCGTCACGAGTTTTGTGAACATATCTGCAGGGTTGTTCGCCGTCCCTACCTTCACCTTTACCCGTTTCTCATCCCTTAAGAAATGATATCTGACATCAATGTGCTTGGTCCTCTCATGATGAACCCCAAGATTGCTGATCAATCCCTTCAACCATATTCCTTCCTTAGCGGACTCTGTCAATGCCACGTATTCTGCCTCTGTTGTAGACAACGTCACTGTCGTCTGCAATTTAGCCTTCCAACTGACAACTGACCCACCAAGCATGAACACGTATCCGGTCTTCGATCTTCTTGAGTCAACATCACCTAAATCTGAGAAACCCTTGACTGCACATTCTGTCCCATCTCCACAGACGAGTCTGACGTCGCTAGTACGCACTGTAGTACACATCAAACTACCAACTGCACTAGCATAGGATACTGGAGCCATATACTCTTTCTCCTCAACCGATTTGGGCCCAAACGCGACTGTATGTGCATTCACTGCACTCGGAGTATCTATAGCCTTAGCTGTCGACCCACCAAACCTTTCTGAAACTTTCTTGATGTATCTTTTCTGGGATAAGAATAATTTCAGTTTGGCTCTGTCTCTATAGATCTCCATACCCAGAATTTTCTTCGCGTTACCCAAACCCTTCATCTCTGCGGCCAATAAGCCTTTCGACTTCTGAATATCTGACTTCTTGACTGCTGCTATCATATAGCTGTCAAATATTTTGTACCACTGCCTAGGTGATTGCTTCAATCTACAAACTTGATCTTCCTTACCAGGAACTTGGAATCCTTCCGACTGTATCATGTATACCTCTCCCTCTATTGCTAGCAACACTCTGATCGAAGTGTGTCTGACCACTGGTGAGAAGATCCCATTGTAGTCCACCCCCTCTCTCTGTGTGAAACCCCTTGCAACATCTAGAGATTTATACTTGACCTCTTCTGCCGGGGACATCCTTTCCCTTTTCTTGAAGTTCCACTTGCAACTTACAATCTTTCTGCCTTCTGGCCTTGTGGTCAATACCCAAGTCTGATTCTTGTGAAGAGACTCCATCTCATCACCCATAGCCGCATACCACTGAGATGACTCTGAACATGTATATGTTTTATTGAAAGTAGAAGGTTCCGTAAGAACGGGCTCCACTTCCTCAGCAACTAGCAGTGCATAAGACACCAAGTCTTCAAATCCATACCTCTTCAGAGGCTTCCCGAAATTAGCTCTTCTAGACATTCCTTGTGCTAACCCATGTTCCTCGGGAACTGAACTTGAACTTTCTGGTGCTTCAGTCTTTGTCTCTGTTGGTGGATCCTGATAAACATCTGACTGTAGGACAACTAACTCTTCAGTATCTTGTTGCTCCACCTGTTTTTCAACATCTGACTGTGGGACAACTAACTTTTCAGTATCTTGTTGCTCCACCTGTTTATCAATACCGCCAACACTTGAAACAATCATAGATTTACCAGTCCATACCTCATAGGGAACTTTGAGGCCAATACCGGTATGAAGTCCATGATTAATCAAGTAACATATTGTACTAAGCGCTTCTGCCCAGAAGCGTTTAGAAAACTCTGCATTGTAGAGCATGCACAACGCTCCCACAAGCCATGTCTGATTCATTCGTTCTGCTACACCATTCTGCTGTGGCGTGCCTCTGCTGGTGAGGTGTCTAGAAACCTCCACCTCTCTGCAAAACGAATCGAACTCAGTACTGCAAAACTCCAAACCATTATCTGTCCGGAGCTTCTTGATCTTCTTCTCTGTCTGGTTCTCCACTACTATCTTCCAGTCCTTGAAATTCCTTAGGACCCCATTCTTGTGCTCCATGATAACCACCCAAGGCCTCCTCAAGTAATCATCAACCATAGACAAGACATATCTGTGCCCCATTAGAAATTCCTGACGTGAAGGTCCCCAACTCTCTGAGTGGATGTAATCCAGAACGCCTTTAAGATCCTTGATCTTATGGCCATGAAGAAGATCTCTGTTAGTCAACTCATGCATCTCTCGAGTGCTCATATAACCGAGCCTGATGTGCCATAGCATAGACATATCTCCCTCGTTCACCTCTTCTGATGCAGCCATAGTCGACTCTGCAAGCGTCTTTCCTTGGAGTAAATACAAGGAGCTCTGCTTAAGGCCTTTCAGCATCACTTCTGAACTGTTACAGACACTAACTGATCCACCTTTACCTCTGAAACTGAACCCTTTGCTGTCTAACTGACTAAGTAAAATCAGATTCTTTGTCATACGTGGAACGTGTCGAACCTCGTTCAAAGTGATAACCCTACCATCATGAGTCCTGACCTTGATCGAACCAATACCGACAACCCTGAAGACTTCACTATTAGCCATGCTTATATCACCGCCAACTATCTGCCTATAACCGGTAAACCATTCTCTCCTAGGACTAATATGGTAAGACGCTCCTGAATCAAGAATCCACGCATCAGATGCGCATGCTGATTCTGATGTTACTAGAGCATAATCCTCATCTGAACTGCAATCTCTAGCCGTCATGGCCTCTGCTGTGACTGGTGCCTTGCCTTGCTTCCTTCTAGGACAGTCGAACTTCCAATGCCCCTTCTCTTTGCAGAAATTACAGATATCCCCAGGTTTCGGACCCTTCTTGTGTGAAGAATTACCTTGATTGTTCTTCCTCCCACTAGAACCCCTGATGTTGCTACTACTAGCAACCAAACCTGATGACTGGGTACCTGCCTCATTCCCACTCGCCTTTCGGCGCAATTCCCTCGTCTTGAGAGAAGTTTTCACTTCCTCTAAAGAGATCCCATCTTTACGGTTTATGCACGAATCGATATAATGTTCATAAGACATAGGTAAAGATACTAAAAGCTGCAAGGCTGCATCCTCGTCATCAACAACTACTCCTATATTACGCAGTTCAAGTAATGCAGAAGTAAATCTATCAAGATGATCATTTATGGGCGTACCTTCAGTCATACGACAATCATATAGCTTCTTCTTCAGGTATAACTTGTTGTTCAATGAACGTGTCATGTACATATCTTCCAACTTCAACCAAAGATCGCTTCCGGAGTCTGTTCCTGCAACATTGGTTAGGATTTCATCATCCAACTGTCTGATGATCTTGGCGTGAGCCTTCTGATCTAACTTCTTCAATGCCGCCACCTCCTTCACTGCTGCTATCTTGTCCTTCTCTGACTGTTCTGCTGTACCTTCTGTGGTGACTGCCTTACCCTTGGGATCCTTACGATCCCTGATTGCAATCTCCAACGGTTCCCATAAATCTTTGTCTACCAATAAAGCCTTCATCTTGATCTGCCAGAGAGAAAAACTATTCTTCCCATTGAACTTGTCAATCGAATCTGCTCCTTGACCCATCTTCTTATTCTCTGCAGCGGAATCCCTGAATCTCTAACCACGAACCAAAGCTCTGGTGCCACTAAGAGAAATCGCAACAAGAAACTCCAAACGCATACAATCAAAGACAAAACACAAGCAACTTCTGTCCGGATATAATTTTGGATGCTACGTATATCAAAATCCAATCTTAACCGTTTAGATCGAAGATCTATGAGTCCCGAAGCTACTCACCGAAAATCAGCACGATCCAACGGTGAACGAATGCGTTACGCCTTTTCCTTCACCGCTGCGCTGGATAAAAATGGACCAGAAACTGCTACCTTGTTTTTCTTCGATCTTGGATCTCTTCCATCGATGCTAATTCTCATTTTCAACCAAGCTCTGATGCCACTTGTTAGAGCAATAACAAGACTTGATAAGAAAAGCGAGCGATCACAAGAACACCAATTTACGTAGTTCACCAACTTGGCTACGTCCACGGGGAGGGGAGAGAATATTATTATCAATCTGGAGAAATGATTACAAGATCACACTATTACTGCTGCACGAATTATTGATCACAATAATTCCTAACTGTGCAACTGTAGAATTACAGACCTTGCTTTGAGCACTCTAATAATTTGTCTATGACAATCTGAGGTGTGATTTTAATCTAAACTACTGGCCTCTATTTATACTAGTAAAGTTTATCTCAAAATCTCTTAGGAACTTGGAAACCTTCCTTCTGCGCTCTGTCTCGGAATTACGAAATCTCTCTGTTGTTTAATCCTTTAACTCGGCGTCCCAAAAAAAGGCATTAACCCAACAGTTGGAGGGAAAGGGGAAAAGACATTGAGGGCGGCGGTGAGGGAGAGGCGCTGTCGGGGATGGATGAGGGCAATGGCGAAATAGAGCTTTTCTCCAAGGAATGAAATTGCGAGGAGGGCAATAAACTGAGGCGAGTGGAAGAAAGAGATCACGTGAGTTGAGTTTGCCGGATTAGGTGAGTGCTTTGTCCAATCAGCCACCAGATAAGCGTTTACATAGTCTACAATTGCCTATTATAAGTCCGTTAAATATTTAAATGGCATTAGGAATGTTGATTAATTTTATTACTAAACAATAGTACGTATCATACATTTAGTGTTTCAGTAGTACAAGTGTCAAATTAATATCCGGGCCACAGTACGAGGGGTAGAAAAGCAGTTTACTCTAAAAATATCAACTTGAAACAAAGGGAGTAATGAGTTGTGTCTACCAATAAATATATATTTGTCGAATTTCACTGTCTAAAATAGTTGGATATATTTTATTTTGTAATTATTAGAAAAATAGATTTAATCTTATCGAAGTCATATTTTTCAATCACAATGATGAAATTATATTTTAAGAATTTAATATTTTCAACATACAATTTAAAATTAAAACTGTCAAATCATTACTTTAAATTAGTGTTACACCCGTGCCTTAAAGGCACGGGCAACTGACTTTGATAAATAAAGGAAAAATGAATAGCTATAAATGTAATTAAAATTTGGTAAACATTAAATTAACAGTATAATTACAAATTTTGAATTTTTTTTTGTAAACAACACTTGTTGTTTCATCGACAGTTTTTCCTTCTTCATCACAGATTCATTTGGGTTTTCAATGGCAGAAATCTCTTGAAAAGACATCAAGTTAAACAATTTTTTTGTAGGAAAGTTTTTGTCCTTTACTCTAAAGATAACTGTAGAATCTAAAAACACACGTTTGTATCGATGAGATACAATTTCGAATCTCCGGCCAGCATTTGGCAACAATAAGATTAGAGATTATATTCAGTTGTCCCTCATGCAGTTTGTTTTTAAACTTGCTTATCCATTTGGTAGGAATTGTTTCTTGTATTCGTTCTCCCTAGAAAAAAATATTTTTCATTTAGTAAAAGTAGACATATAAAAAACTTCACCATAAAAAATAAATCAAAGCAGTAATAACTATTTAGTGTTTACCTCTGAATCCACAAGAATAAACTCAAAAGTATTGGGTAACTTTAAAATGTCATCATATTCTACTTCTGACTTGCATGCAACAAATACCTTCACACTCTAGTCAGATCGACTCTTCTTTAGTTCACGAAAGAGACTTCTTTTTATTTTCATTTTGTGTTCTTACTCGAAGAAGAATCTATGTTTACAAAGTGAACATGAATTGAATGAAGACCAATTACTTTTATACTAAATAAAAAAACCTTTCATATACCAGCAAGTAAGAACTAAATGTGTATTATTTTAGATTACATTTTTATTTAACCAATGTGTATCATTACCAATGTAACATTAAATATAGAATATGAAAAGTTATGAAATCATAATTACATATACATGAATTTATTATAAGCATGCACACAAATTTTCTTGATTGTAGTTTTCTTTCAATGTTTGTGTTTGATTTTGCCTAATAAATGTGATGTATAATGAGAACATTGATTTGGTTGCATGTTTCGAGGTTATTTTTTTTTTTATTCAAGGTTATCTTTTAATTCATAGATTCTGATTCAAAACAACTCTAAGTAAAAAAAATAATGTATAACTTAATTTTCTTTAACGTTTTTTTTTGTTATACATTATTCCAAATTTATTTTGCATGCGTAATTAATGTTCATTTTTATTAAATATAGATTATGAAATGTTATGTAATCATAATTACAGATACATGAATTTATTATAAGCATGCACACACATTCTCTTGATTGTAGTTTTCTTTCAATGTTTGTTTTTGAATTTTCTTATTAAATGAGATGTATAATGAGAACATTAATTTGATTACATGTTTCGAGGTATTTTTTTTATTCAAGTTTATCTCTTAATTCTCAAATTCTGATTGTACTCTCCGAATTAAATTAAATCTATCTATGTACTCTCCAAATTTTGAACTTACATTTAAATTCACTAACATGTCTTCAACAAAACAACAACTTGATATCAAATTTAAACTGATTAGAACATCTAAAATTTTAAATAAACCATAGAACTATGTCCACCCTATTACACAAGTAAAAGATAACATTAATTATAATCTCTTAATGACTATTTCCACCCTAGACACCTTCTATTTGAACCAATTGCAATCCCTTCTTTCAGTTGAGTTCATCTTTGTATCTTCCATTAGATTTGTTGATGTAATTCTTCTGCCAAAAATTAAAGTGACAAAATAATTTCAGAAAAAGGAAATGCTAATACATAAACTATAATAAATAATTGAATGACATAACATATTTAATATTTGTTGCATTATCTTTCTTGAAAATCTGCAATCTTATACACCTTGTCTTTGATTAGAATTTCTGATACTTGAAATGTGTTGAAAATAGTTATTTCACCTTTGTACAGTTTGCATGATAAGATCTTCCATTTGCATAAAATATCATAGAAACAAATATTCAATAATAAAATTAAGAAAAAAAAAGTAAAAAAAATATGCGATAAAAATATATTAACCGGATGTTTTCTAAACTTATTTCCAACATCTTAGCCTCCCTTCCATTAAATTCGTCATCCTGTGTAGTGTATGTACTTGCAACCCTCTCTATGACATCTATTAGAAAAGTAGTGTAATTAAAAGATATGACAAGAAAAAATTTGAAAGAATAGTAAAATTTTATATCAAAATTTAAATAACATTGAATGAAAACATGTTTACCAGTTAAAATGTTTTCATCAACAACATCAACATTATAAAGATCATGATAGCTTTCGAAGGCTCGAGTTCACGGATGTAGGATGATGATGAAGGCATTTTCGTTCAAAGTGTTGTTGTATGTAAGTTCAATTGAGTGAGTTTGTTTTGGGATGACTATATTTGTAATGCATTCATGGTTGTTCAAAAAACAAAGCTAGATGAATGTATCTAGGAAAAAAGGGGGGCCCTTTCATTTTTCCTTTATTTTTGTTAAGTGATTTTTCATATGTCTTCCCAATTGTTATCCATTATATCGCATCGGTAATCATAGATAGAATTGAAGATCATTTTATGCACATATTTCTCACTCTCTTTGGTTAATAAAGGTTTTTTTTTTGTTAATTATAAATGAAGGCGCCCTTTCATTTTTTCTTTATTCTTGTTAAGTGATTTTTCATATGCCTTCCCAGCTATTATTCATTATATTGCATCGGTAATCATAAATAAAATTGAAGATCATTGATTTCACACATTCTCCACTTTCTTTGGTTAATGAAGGGGCTCTTTAGTTAATTATAAATGAAGGGGCTTTTTGCTTAATTATAAATACTGTTTCCAAAAAAGCTGTTATTAAATAGACATAATAAATGTTATTCATTAACACTTGATCAGGTGCATGAATGGTCTCTTTGGTGTATTATAAATTGTTAGTGTACGATATACGGAGAGAATCATAAGCCGCAGCCCTAACTGCTTTGGCGTGAGTATTTTATACAATACGTATACAACTTACATTATGACCCCTTGTAAGGATCCCGTCCCTCGGGGCGAAACAAGCAAAGTTCGCACGAGGAAGGAAATGCCAAACACGGGTAAATTTCCTAACAAAAAAAGAAACAAAGTCGCCACATTTGTTAATTTTAAACCAAACAAATGAAAATGGTTAGAGAAGGTGAGTTCGGAGGTCAGGTTACACTTTGGGAAGAACATATTTGCGTTTCACCCAAAGTTCCTCGGAAAAAACCGTTTGAAAAATGTGCATGTGTGTGTGTGTGTTTAACGGAAAAGTTTATGTTATTGGTTTTGTTCGGAAAAACTTAACTGAAAGGGTCTGTTTATTAAGAAAATAGGGATCAGAGAGCAAAACAGACATTTTGCCCCCTGTTCCCAACATAGCCGTACGGATGGACAGGCAGTTTCCTGGGATTTTACAGTTCAGTCAAGAACAGTCCAGTTTCAGAGCAGAAACAGAACATTCTGTTGAAACTGGACGGAACTGTTTTGATTCTAGTTTATTTGAAACACTTTGTAAGTTTAGATACAATATTCCTATGCTAAATGATCATCACTTAGTCCCCAAAACAAGTATTTGGGTGTGATCATAAGCAATCTTTGGAGAAAATTGAGAAAAGTTGATGAACATGCCCTTTGGGCCAAAATTGACAATTTGGTTATTAAAGATTGAAACTTTATCACCAAGATGACATTTTTATGACTTATTAACCTTTAAAAAATCAAATTAACACATAAAGATTGAATCTTTGTAACCCCAAAGGGGTCTTTTAGAGCTAGATCAATGTTGGATGATAAAGATGGAAAGCTTTATCATCCAAATGATTATTATTGCCAACAAAAGCTTCATTCTAACTAGACAAGAATGTAAATGACAATCAACAAGCCATAATCATATAGGTTTGAACCTCTTCCACACAAGACATGGAGGGCACCTTGGATCATCTCATAGCTTGGACAAGAGAAATATAGAGTAATATATGTATATTTGCTTGAATGGACAAGTCTTGCATAAATGTAAAGTTGCTTGAATGGACAAGTCTTGCAAGTAATATAAAAGTGCTTGAATGGACAAGTCTTACAAGGAATGTAAAGATCAACATAAACTTAAACAAAGATTAAAGAGAAAATAGAGTTATAGATGAAGAGAAGGGAGGGGGAGAAGGTGGCTTTACCTATTTTGGTTTAGCCAATCTTCCTTTCTCTCTTTGTTTCACTCTTCTCTCACACTACTGAAGTGATTTTGACAGAGTAATCCTTCTTATGTTGTTTCCCCCCCTTGAAATGATCAGCATGGGGTTCAATTTATAGAGGCCGAGGGTGCCCAAAGTAGCCGTACGGCTAGGGACCTCGTGTGCCCAAACCATCCGTACGACTCGACTTGGCGAGCTTCTGGATTTTTCCAAGTTTAATTCCAGCTCAGTCCTGGAATATCAGGTTTATCATAGTAAGGTCCTGGCCCATTGGTTTATCCCTAAATGGTACCAAGAATTCCTCTAAAGTAGGTCGATTTCAGATTGGGGTACTTACACCCCTGTACATATATAGTTCTACACTTAAGTCTATAACTTATACTCTAACACTCCCCCTCAAGCTGGAGCATAAATGTCATGAATGCCCAGCTTGTTACAAATAGACCTTAACTTATTACCATTTAATGACTTAGTGAACACATCGGCAAGTTGATCTTCCGTTTTAACAAAACTCGTAGCGATAACCTTCTCCTGAATTTTCTCTCTAACAAAATGGCAATCCATCTCTATATGTTTCGTTCGCTCATGAAAAACCGGATTTGAAGCAATGTGAATGGCTCTTGATTATCACACCATAGTCGCATAGGCAACGAATCACATATACCAATCTCACTCAATAGTTGACGAATCCACACAAGTTCACAAGTGGCGTGAGCCATAGCTCTATATTCTGACTTAGCACTCCACCTAGACACAACAGGTTGTTTCTTACTTTTCTAAGAAACCAAGTTGCCTCCAACAAAAATGCAGTATCCACTAGTAGATCTCCGATCTGAAGGAGAACCTGCCCAATCTACATCTGCAAACCCCTCCACTCCCATGTGCCCGTGATCACTATATAACATACCTTGTCCTGGGGCTCCTTTTAGGTACCGAAGAATCCTCACAGCAGCATCCCAGTGGATACTCCGTGGTGATGACATAAATTGACTTACTGTACTAACCGCAAATGCAATGTATGGCCGTGTAACAACTAGATAATTCAATTTCCCAACAAGCCGACGATATCTCTCTGGGTCAGCAAATTCATTGCCACCCTCTACTATAAGTTTCAGATTCGGATCCATAGGAGTGTCACACGGTTTTGCACTTAACAACCCTGCCTCAGTTAACAAATCAAGCACATACTTCCTTTGAGACAAGAAGATGCCCCGTTTACAACGTTCAACCTCAATCCCCAAGAAATATTTCAAACTACCCAAGTCCTTAGTATGAAATTTCTCTTGAAGAAATGCCTTTAATTTATCAATACCTGCATTGTCACCACCAGTAATGACAATATCATCCACATACACAACTAATAAGATCACACCTGCACTACTCTGTTGATAAAATACAGAGTGATCACTATGACACCTCGTAAGCCCAAACTCTATCACCACCTCACTGAATCTGCCAAAACACGCACGTGGAGACTGTTTCAATCCATAAAGTGGCCGCTTTAACTTGCAGACAAACCCATACTCCCCCTGAGCAACAAACCCAGGTGGTTGCTCCATATAAACCTCTTCCTGTAAATCACTGTAAAGAAATGCATTCTTCACATCAAGTTGATGAAGAGCCCAATGATATGATGAAGCAAGAGATATCAGTATACGAACAGATGCAAGTTTAGCAACTGGAGAGAATGTATCAGAATAATCAACTCCATATGTCTGAGCATATCCCTTTGCAACAAGTCGAGCCTTAAGACGAGCCAAAGATCCATCAGGATTTACCTTTACAGTATACACTCATTTACACCCGATCGCATGCTTACCTGCTGGTAAAGGAACTAAATCCCATGTCTGATTATGTAAAAGAGCACTCATCTCCTCCTGCATGGCCTTATTCCATCCAGGATTATCTACTGCTTCAGACACAGACTTAGGAATAGGATAAGACTCAAGGAGATTAACAAACGCATATTGTTCATAAGATAAACCATTATAACTAACAAAGTTAGAAATAGGATGTAAGGTACAACTACGTTTACCTTTTCAAAGTGCAATTGGAATATCAAGATCAGAGGAAGGAGCAGCGGAAGCAAGATCATGCAACAATGGGACTGGCTCGATAGAGGTAGAATCAGAAGGAACATCCCTCGAATCAATGAGTGTAAACATGCTGAATAGGAGGCCTAACTATTGGCGGAGTAGTAGGGGAGTGCACAACTTGATAAATGAGAAAGTCATCATCAGAGACCGACTCAGCAGGAGGTGCGTGAGAGGTGGGATAAAATGATGCAAACTCATGAAACGTAACATCGGTTGAAATCAAATACCGATTCAGGTATGGAGAAAAACAACGATACCCTTTCTGAGTACGAGAGTAACCTAAGAATATACATTTCAGTGCCCGAGGATCTAACTTGGTAATGCTAGGACGGTGATCACGAATAAAACAAACACATCCAAATATCCTAGGAGAAATACTATATAGAGACTGGGAGGGGAACAAAACACGATATGGAATTTCTCCTTGAAGCACAGAAGAAGGCATCCTATTAATAAGGTGACAAGCAGTTAAGATAACATCAGCCCAAAAATGTTTCGGAACATGCATTTGAAATGAGAGAGCTCGAGCAACTTCAAGTAAGTGTCGATTCTTTCTCTCAGCTACCCCATTCTGTTGAGGTGTATCAACACACGATGAGTCATGGACCATTCCAAGAGACGCCATAAATTTAGAATACACATTAAAGTAATACTCTTGAGCAATATCAATACGAAGAAGTTTAACACACACATTAAATTGAGTCTCAATTTCAGCACAAAAGTCAGAAAATATATCAAATAACTCCGAATGATTTTTCATCAAGTAAATCCAAGTGACACGAGAATAGTCATCCACAAAAGTAACAAAATACCGATAACATAATTTTGAAACAACTGGACTAGGACCCCAAATATCAGAATGCACGACATCAAATGGGGCATCCACCCTGTTATTAACTCTAGGAAAATAATAAATACGATGATGCTTTGCAAGTTGACAAGCATCACACGCAAGAGTAGTCAAATGACAAAGATCTGGACACAACTTCTTGAGACTCGATAAAGAAGGATGGCCCAATCGGCAGTGAATCTGGAAAGGCATGACAGCCGAACTCAAACATGTAGGTGATAACTCAACCTCAAAGTATTAGAGTCCCCCAGATTCTTTCCCTCTACCAATAATCCTTTTCATCGCACGATCCTGAAAGACACAATATGTAGGAAAGAATAAGACTTCAAAATTATGATCACGAGAAAATTTACTAACAGATAAGAGATTGAAAGAGAAACCCGAAATGAATAAAACTGAAGACAAAGTGAGCGACGGTGTAAGACATATACTACCATGCCCCTGAGTAGGTGCTATAGAACCATTAGCCAGTGTGACAATAGGTGTGGTTGACACGGGAGTGAACGAAGAAAAAATACCTTGATTGCTAGTCATATGATCAGAGGCACCAGAATCGATGGCCCATTTATAATCAAACAAATAGACAAAAGCAGTAGGTTTACCTGTTTGGACAAAAGTAGCAATAGAGGATGACGAAGATGCCTGAAACTGTGTATAACGAGAAAACTCATCGTTAGACATCATTACCATTCTACCCTCCGTCGGCTGTGGTGGGGACGGTGCAGAAGTCGTAGAATTAGAAGCAACATGAACAAATCTCTCTGGCTTCCCATGCAGTTTCCAACAAGTGCACGTCATATGACCTGCTTCCCCACAATGATAACAAGTACGTCCCTCTGTAATCTCTTTACCTCCACCTCGGCCACCACGACCACCAGTACGACCTCCTTTACTAGGTCCTCTGTCACCTCTACTACCACTGTCAAGAACCTGATGTCCTTGACCCACAAGAGCCGATGAATCACGTGTCAAAACAACACTCTGACTCCCATTACTGTTTGCTCCTGACTCTAAAGAAGAACGAAGAACTCAGGAAAAGGCATCCTGAAGAGAACCCACATCTGTACCCGATAAGATATTAGAGCGAGTAGTACCGAACTCTGATCCTAAACCAACAAGAAATCCAAGAATGATCAATTGTTCACGTTGCACCTGCTGTAAGTACCCCAATCTGAAATCGACCTACTTTAGAGGAATTCTTGGTACCATTGAGGGATAAACCAATGGGCCAGGACCTCACTAAGATAAACCTGATATTCCAGGACTGAACTGGAATTAAACTTGGAAAAATCCAGAAGCTCGCCAAGTCGAGTCGTACGGATGGTTTGGGCACATGAGGTCCCTAGCCGTACGGCTACTTTGGGCACCCTCAGCCTCTATAAATTGAACCCCATGCTGATCATTTCAGGGGGGAGAAACAACATAAGAAGGATTACTCTGTCAAAATCACTGCAGTAGTGTGAGAGAAGAGTGAAACAAAGAGTGAAAGAGAGAAAGGATGATTGGCTAAACCAAAATAGGTAAAGCCACCTTCTCCCCATCCCTTCTCTTCATCTATAACTCTATTTTCTCTTTAATCTTTGTTTAAGTTTATGTTAATCTTTATATTACTTGCAAGACTTTTCCACTCAAGCACTTTTACATTACTTGCAAGACTTGTCCATTCAAGCAATTTTACATTTATGCAAGACTTGTCCATTCAAGCAAATATACATATATTACTCTATATTTCTCTTGTCCGAGCCATGAGATGATCCAAGGTGCCCTCCATGCCTTGTGTGGAAGAGGTTCAAACCTAGATGATCATGGCTTGTTGATTGTCATTTACATTCTTGTCTAGTTGGAATGATGCCTTTGTTGGCAATAATGATCATTTGGATGATAAAGCTTCCATCTTTATCATCCAACATTGATCCAGCTCTAAAGTCTCCTATGTGGTTATAAAAATTCAATCTTTATGTGTTAATTTGACTCTTTAAAGGTTAATAAGTCATAAAAATGCCATTTTGGGGATAAAGTTTCAATCTTTAATCACCAAATGGTCAATTTTGGCCCAAAGGGCATATTCATCAACTTTTCTCAATTTTCTCCAAAGATTGCTCATGATCACACCCAAATACTTGTTTTGGGGACCAAGTGATGATCATTTGGCATAGGAATGTTGTATTTAAACTTATAAAGTGTTTTAAACAAACTGGAATCAAAACAGTTCTGTCCAGTTTCAACAGAATGGTCTGTTTCTGCTCTGAAACTGGACTATTCTTGACTGAACTGTAAAATCCCAGGAAACTGCCTGTACATCCGTACGGCTATGTTGGGAACAGGGGGTAAAATGTCTGTTTTGCCCTCTGATCCCTATTTTCTTAATAAACAGACCCTTTCAGTTAAGTTTTTCCAAACAAAATCAATAACAGAAACTTTTCCGTTAAATACACACACAAACACATTTTCAAACTAACAAGGGAGACTCGGTATTTTTGAGGCATTTTGGGTGAACCTCAAATATGTTCTCCCCAAAGTGTAACCTGACCTCCGAACTCACCTTCTCTAACCATTTTCATTTGTTTAGTTTAAAATTAACAAATGTGGCGACTCCGTTTCTTTTTCGTTAGGAAAGTTACCCGTGTTTGGCATTTCTTCCTCGTGCGAACTTCGCTTGTTTCGCCCCGAGGGACGGGATCCTTACAGTGGCGACTCCGCTGGGGAAATAAAGTGCTTACGAAAGTCTCTTTAGAATCTTTGGAAGCACTTTTGTGTGGGTCAAACTCCCGTTTCCGTTAGTTAACTTTGTGCATGATTGTGTGTGTTTGTTGTTTCTGTTTGAACTGTTTTGAGTGCATACGTTCTGGAAATGCAATGAATTGGAGCATGATGATCAGAAGTTGGAGAAATTGAGAAAAAATCTCAACCCTCTTGGTCTAGCCGTACGGCTACTTTGGTAAAGGGCCAGAATGTTGCAAATTAACAATTTTGTGCAGGGCAGCAACATTCTGAATTGCCTTCTGCTTGTCCAGGTTCCAAATTTATAGCCTTACTTGTGCACATTACCTTTATTCTTTTGGCCAAAACTTGGTTTTTAAAACTTGGTTATGCATGATCTCTTGTCAATAAAAATGATTTCTAAAATCTCATTGTGCATAACCCCCTTTTTTGTAAAAATTTCTTGACTCTTCGCGTTGTGCACAACTTGCTTTGTACAAATGGTTTCAATGTAAAGATTGTTCTTTTGGCAAAATGTTTGATTCGAAATTTTTTTGGTTGTGCACAACTTGGTACATGTACAAGTTTTGGTCTTTATTTAATCATGTTCTTTTGATTCATTGTGTGTATAAGATGCTTACTTGCTTGTTCATACTTGTTCATATCTTGCTTATGCCGTGCTCATCATGTTGAAAAACAAAATAAAAATCTCTATTTTGACTCAAATGGGGAATATATAATTGACTTCACACAACGCGCACTTGGCCTTGCACGTTCCAAATACCCTTTAAGCCCGGGATGGATGCCAGATGCAGCTCGATTGGCGCTCTTGTTCCCTTCGAGCGCGCACGGGTCCATTCCACCTCCCCTTCCAAGCCGAGTCAACCACACATGTCCGTGACACACAAATACCGTGACTTTGGTTGGTTTTTGGTCTGGTTCACGTTTCCATTATCTTTAAGCATGTGTCCAAAGTCAATTGTGGCCAAGTTAATGCCCGGGTTACGACTCCTTGATGTAATGCAAGCGTGGCCTAACCCGCCTCTAACTCGTGTGTTAATGATGGCCACAATTAACAAAGGTCATGTGCTAAAGATAGGGTAACACCGTGTTGTTAAGCCCTAATGAACGGGTCATGTTAAATCATCCTTAAGCTCATGGTCGTGGATTGAGACACCTCATTCAAAATGGGGTCATGTCAGAATGTCGGTGCAGCCTTCGGAACAGTCTCGATCCCGACTGGGGCT
Source organism: Campanula takesimana (assembly GCA_026119855.1). Taxonomy (NCBI): domain Eukaryota; kingdom Viridiplantae; phylum Streptophyta; class Magnoliopsida; order Asterales; family Campanulaceae; genus Campanula; species Campanula takesimana. Next base: position 1,334,668 of record JAOWBW010000274.1, read on the forward strand.
TAATCATGATTAGGATGACCCGCACATCAGGAGCCTTGCGACGCACTAGACCTTAGGATCATTTCTTTCGATCGGTGGAAGCCGCTTGCCCTATAGGACCCTCGCCCGGGATAGTCCGTCCTTGGGAGTGTGCAGTACAGGTGAAAAACGAGGGGTCTATAGGCGTAGTGATGGCCTCCACTGATACAGGATTTAGAATAGTTGCGAAAAAGAAGAGAAATCTTTTCCAACCAGTTAGGAACAAAACGTGTTTTGAGGGTACATGAATAATAAGCGTTAAGTCATTAAATTGCGCGCTAACGTTTGCTCGTGTGACAAAACCGCTTAATAATGATTCTAGAAAATAAGCAAAATCCTTTTCTAAAGGGTGGAAATTGTTAAGTTCATCCAAAATGGATGGCTTGGGCTTCCCCCCCCCCCCCAAAAGGGTCAAACTCGTTTCTCTCAATGAGTCGAAATCTCATTTGTGTCAAGTCCCCACCTTACTCAAAGCATGACTTTTCGAGATTCTTTCCACGGTGCCCTTACGGCTTGTCGGTCCTTTGTGTTATAGGAAACAATGGCAAGCAAAGCTCAAGCAAACGAGATGGACATCAGATTGGACGCACAGGACCGATTGGAGGGCAGAGTAAAGCTCTTAGAAAGGACAGTCAGCACAATGAGAGAGCAAGTGCGGAGGGCCGAGGTTGATCGTAATGAGGCGATCAAAGTGGTCCAACAGCTCCGTGAGGAAATTAAGGAGCTCTTCCACAAGAGGGTCGAAGAATTGTGGGAGAAGAATGGCACAAAGCTCAGGAAGGACCTCGAGGAAAAATACGATGGCCGGTGCGAACTTCTACATAACCGAGCAGAGTTGTCAGATGAACTGGAAAGGCACAACTCGAGGAACACCCGAGAATGCCTGCACGAGATTATAAAATCTATCGAGGAAATCAAAAGGTCCTCAGAGAAGGTGTCTCCCTTCCCGGGGACCACCCCCGGTCACTCAGTCTAAGATGGGCAAAAGTCTCGAGATCAGCTCCAGCCCGTTACAGTATCCCATGGGGAGCCCGCGGTAGTTGTAGGAGGATTTCATCCCCAAAGGTAAGGGGCCCATTATCGTTGGTTCCATGAGTTAGGAATGCCGAGGGAACAAATGTTGGAGCAATTGCTCCGGATAGGAAAGATGGAACTGCTGGGTCGCCACGTAATATGGGCCGAACCGCTCGGAGCGCACCATGATCCTAAGAAACACTGCAAGTATCACCTGGCCTCGAGTCATTCTACGAACGCCTGTTTCACCTTGAGAAATCATATCCAACCGCTCATCGATAAGGAGGTTATCACAAAGCAAGGCGATGAATGGGTGTGAGGTGAAGAAAATGAAAAAGAGGAAAAGAATTTTGGGAGTGGTCTAGCGTTGTAAGTTCTAGAAAATCCATGAAAAGTCCGTTGTGGACAAAGTCTTTTGTTTCTTTTATGAAAAGCCCTGCGAGGCAAATGTTATGTGAAAAGCCATAGATTTGGGCATGGTCGAAACGGTGAATAGTAGAATGATCGAGTCAATAGAGTCAATAGTTGAGTCTATGTTTGTAAAAATTGAATCTCCCGTGAAATGGATCGTTTCTACTTCTATTCTCTCTAGACTTGAGGCATTATCTTGGAAAACGCATTAACTCTCGGAATCGCTTTGATTAATGTTGTCAAGTGATTGCTATATCCCCAAAATGATGAGTTGACTCCCAAACACAATAGTCAACGCGACTCATTCAAGGATGAATGGACCTAAACGCAAAAGAGTCCGAAATGCAAACAATTAATCTTAATATGAATAAATGTTGTGATCAATTGGCATGAAGAAAATCATTAATGGAAAATCTTCCCCCATACACTCTCCCGATACACAACCCCATACACCTTGCTAAGATAAATCCCTGATACATGCCAAAGACATCCCGAGACAGTGAAAAAAAAATAAGGGCGTTGTTGCTCAACCACCAAGGTTTAACCGTGATCACATGCGCGCAGTCAGGCAAAGGGCTTCCCGGACTTTCAAAAGTCACCCAAAGTGACAGGCACACCGCCAAGGGGCTACAAAGGAGCTAATACTCAGAAAAGAGAGCTAGGGCTAGTGTTGTCCTCCTCCTAAAAAAAAAAAAAGAGAACAAATTGAATGATGAAAAAAGAAAATGAATGAAAGGAAAGGAGGAGAGGAAATAGCAAAAAGAAAACGCTTGCCTAAAGAAACCCATCCACACCCAAGAGGGTTCATCCCAAGAGATCCATCTCAAAAGGATCGCCGCAAAGCAAAGTGAGCAACAGCGTCCTCCGAGACAGCAAAAGGAAACCAATCCCGGCCAAAGCTGCCCATAGCCGAACTACGGCGACCTGAGCTCCTCACATCGAGGGGAACGTAGGCAACCTTCGAGTCCAGTCATAGCATGAAATGAATCCATCAAGCCTCGGTCCTCCCAAGAGGACCCGGCTCTCTTCCCTTGGTCCCGTCAATGACCAATCTCCCGGATAATGACTAATCCCTCCTAAACACACTTCGATCTTGCCATTGATCGAGTCTGAATCTCAAGTGATCACAACATTTATGCATGTTAAGGCTAATTGCTTGAATTTTGACCTAATGCTGGACACGGCTCATTCAAGCAATCATTTTGATGATATTAACTAAGGCTGATTTCGAATGCCTCGACAAGTCTTCTTTTCCCCATCTTAGGAAAGAGCCAAACACTTGAACTTCTGTCCATAGGCTTCCTTCCTCAGAAAAGGGACTCACTCCCGTAAATGCCTATGCGTGTCTATCCGTGTGAGCAACCATGATCTACTTTTGTCCGTGTCAGAGTCAACTAGGCCACTCCCAGGAAGAAAATATGATGGGATATGCGGAAGAGGGAAAATGACATGTTTGGATTGATTAGGAAGAGGAAGCCCGTGCAAAGGTAGATCGTGTCCCGGGCAAAGAGAACACGCACCCAAAAGAATAAGGTAGGACCCGAGGAGTAGTTCCCGACAAAGGTAAAGCACTGGGGCTGGCAAGCCATAATCGTGCAATGGAAGGGCCAACGAAGAGTCATGCTTTGGGTGAAACGGTCTGAGTCAAAATAAGGTCTCCCATCTGTCAAAATTCCCTAAAAGTGCTCAGAAAGTTTGGTAAAAAAGTCAACCATGCTTGTATGATCCGTACGGCTGGTTTTCCCCCTGTAATTTTTTTTTTCATATCAGCAGCTCGCATCAATTGATTTCCCACAAGTGAAACTCATTTTCACTTGTTCAAAACCTATCAGACATGTGTCAAACTCCACATAATTGAGTCCAAACACATTTCGGGAATCCCCGACGGTCCAGAAATGACCCCGAAGCCCTCTCGAGGCCCAAGCTATGCATAAATGGTGAACTTACAAATAAAGGGACAATGTTTTAAACAACCAAAGATAACAAATTCTCATACAATGTTTTTTGAATAAAACAAATCAAAGAAAAAAAATAAAATTGTTCAGGTTGGTGTATCCTAATCAGAATCTGGGTAAGGATCCTCCGGAGGCGAGTGAACCCTCTCCAAGGGGCGAGATGGGTACATATTGGGGTCGAAGAAGAAGATGGACTCCACCAAGCTCGAGTCTTCACCCGAAGAGGAACGACTCGGAAAAAAGGAAGGAGGAACCTGGGAAGGAGGATCAGGGTGTCTGATCGGCTGGGGCTCCAAACGCTCCAAGGCCAAATGAGCAAAAGGATCCGGGGCGAGCTCGTGAAAGCCAAGGTCACGGAGTGAGTCCCGAAAGGCATCCAAATCAGCTCCGCCTAAGGTGTGGTGACGGATAAAAGACGGGGGTAGCTCTACGCTTGAGGCTCGTCGGAAAGACCTCTCCCCACCACTCACTGAATTTCTGCCCGGCGCGAATCGTGATTCAGTCCGAGGCCCCTTGGAAGAGCGACCAACAAACCTCTTGAGCTACCTTTTGGCCCGCTTCATGAGGGAAGGTTTCTCCAGCAAAGCTCGCGCAGCGACCTGCACATGAAAGTGAAACTGCTCAGTGAAAAGGAACAGGGGTATGTGATAAGTGTGTGCAAAGAGAATGAATGAAAGCATACCACGCCCTTAGGAGCATCCTCAGGAGGGGCCCCCTCTCCCGCCACAGATGTGGCCACCATGTGGACCCGGCCATCTGAGTATATGTATGAGAAGTCCTGCCACATTGGAGGAACCACCCCAGAAGCCACTACCTGCGGTGATCATAGCCTCCGGGCCACGAAACGTCCGTATGGCTCATCGGTAATAAAATGGGATGCATACGCCCCCATGAGGTAAGGGTCGCCCCCTCGTTCTGCTACAAACATGGTGTCAGGAGGGTCGACAGGAGCCCTCTGCATGAGACCGAGCCGTGCTGCCAGAGCACCCTCTCTCCCAAGTAAAAGAACCTCATTCGATAACCACTTTTATTACGGTTAAAACACTTCTTTGATGAGTTCAAGCACGGTCTACTCTTGACCTCGAGCAACAGGCTAAAAGACTAATAAAACACTTAAGAAAGCTAATGTGTCTGCAGTGACAGTGAGTGGATACTTAGGACTGTAAGGCCATCATTGACCTTCACCCCTCCATTTCTTCTTTTGACTCCTCCGAGTATTTTTCCTTTTCACATCGAAAAGCTCGATCTCGTTCCTCCCTAAATTGGGAGCCCGCCCGGCATCTTCAATTAGGCCGACCGCTTTTAGAGCTGTGTCGACCGCCACGCGGTCCCGAAAGTCCTTGAGTCGCGCCTCGATTCTAGGTATCACTGCCCTCCTCCTCTCAACGAGAGTTTGATAGTCTTCGATAGCGTCTCCAGTAAAGTTATGACCGCTCGTCACGGCCTCGGCCTCCCTCAAAACCCTACTAGAGCCTCCAAGGATGTCCCCACGCCTCTCTTCAATAAGCATCTGAGTCTGTCCCATGGTCTGCTCGTACCAATCCAAGTAAACAGTGGTCAAAATCGTGCTAGCTGCACCCCTGAGGAGTGCCCGAACTGGAAAAAGGGAATGGGTCCACAACTGGGAAAAGGGGAAAATAGTGGAAGGGTCCCACATTGATAAAGGCGAAAGCCTCAAATGCTCCGGATTTACATCTGACCACTCCAACACAGGAGTCTGTAGCAAGCCAAACTGCCGGCGAACCAAAGAAGGGATGTAAAAGGACGATCCCAAAAGGCCCGGTACCCGAACAAAGGGGGAACCATCCTGACACTCCCGCACTGAGTTGATGTGCCAATGTGGCACCCACCAACGGATTTCTTCAGTCTTGAGACGAGCCATATGAGCCTCCCAATCGCTCTGAGCTAAATCCAGAATGAGCCCCCTCAAAGAATACGACCACGGTTTGTGAGAAAGAGGAGCCTCAAGGACGGCCACTAACCTCTCCCTCAGCCATAAGGTAAGCAAAGCGGGGCTACCGCTGCGCATAAAACCGTCTCCCAAAGCCAAACGGTCCATACCATGGAGAGTCTCGCCTAAGACCAAAGGAACGATGTCTTTGCCCGCCAGACACTCCTCGAGCACACTCAACAAAACCCGGTGGTAAGTACCCTTGGAACCCACCATGTAGAAGAAAGCAAGGATGCATAGCCCGAAGGCATTCCAAGAAGCCTCATCGGAACGCTCCATGAACTTCTCAGGAAGGTCGGAAATATCAACGAAAGTCGGATTAATGACCATACATTGAGCCTCTTCCAAAGGAATGTCGAGGAGAGAGACCAATCTCTCAACACAAGTGGTATCATCAACTGAGGGAAGAGCGACGACCTCCGTGTCTATGCCACCCACTAGAGCTTTGAAATCTTCGTAAGTCGTAGTGATCTCGTTGTAAGAAAAACAGTATACGTGCCTCCTCACGTCCCAAAAAAATGGGGCGGCCCACAGAAGCTCGAGATCTGGGATGGACTCTTTGAGAGACCAAAGAGACCGGAGACCAAATTTGGACTTGAATATGTCCTTGTGACTCCCCATTTGATGCCTCATCCAAAGCCTAAGGTTACCTTCAAAACATTCTTGGTCAACTTTGGACAATTTTGGTGGCTTTTCCATGAGAAAAGGATCCATGGAAGGGAAATGTCGAAAATGGAAGGTGAAAGACTGCAGTTGGACTCCAAACTATGATGATGAAGAAGATAACCAGGCCTGGAACAAAATTTATTGGAAAAGCAACATCACTCCTCTAGCCGTACGGCTACTTTGTCCCTGACAAAATTTAATGGTTTCTTGATTGAATGGCTTTGTGACATCACCCATTTAAAGCTCCATTTAAATCTATCCCAGAAATGCACCAGCATTTTCCCCCCTTTTAGGGCTCATGCAATTTGCTTTGAACCTAGAAAATTAATTAGGTTCCCACTGAAAATGTGTCCGGGCAGTCCATAGATGGACGTAAGACCAGCTTTGTTGAAAATAACCCGGCCATACTTTGTAAGCCCAGGTTAAGAATGTGATTTAGCCCGGCCGTACTTCGTAAGTCCAGGTTAACAGGTTAAAAATATGAAAAGAAAATTGGCCGTCCCTGACGTAAGCCCAGTTAAAAATTATTTGATTGACCAAAAGAGAGTCAAATCCCGACTTCGACCAAATGAGTGTCGAGAAAATCCCTCCGGTTGACCAAAGGAGAGTCAAGCCCCCCGACTTTGAGCTATTGAGAGTCAAATTGAATGTCCAAGAAAATTGGCCGTCCCTGACGTAAGCCCAGTTAAAAATTATTATTTGATTGACCAAAAGAGAGTCAAATCCCGACTTCGACCAAATGAGTGTCGAGAAAATCCCTCTGGTTGACCAAAGGAGAGTCAAGCCCCGACTTTGACCTATTGAGAGTCAAATTGAATGTCCAAGAAAATTGGCCGTCCCTGACGTAAGCCCAGCAAAGACGAAAATTAGGTCCCCCGAGCGACCGTTGCGAGATAAAATTAGGTCCCCCAAGCGACCGTCTTGAAATGAAAATTAGGTCCCCCGAGCGACCGTTGTGAAATGAAAGTTAGGTCCCCCGAGCGACAGTTGTGAAATAAAAGTTAGGTCCCCCGAGCGACCGTTGTGAAATAAAAACTAGGTCCCTCGAGCGATCATTGTGAGATAAAAATTAGGTCCCCCGAGCGACCATTGTGAGATAAAATTAGGTCCCCCGAGCGACCGTTGTGAAATGAAAACTAGGTCCCCCGAGCGACCATTGTGGGACAAAATTAGGTCCCCCGAGCGACCGCTGTGAAATGAAAATTAGGTCCCCCGAGCGACCATTGTGAGATAAAATTAGGTCCCCCGAGCGACCGTCTTGAGATAAGAGTTAGGTCCCCCGAGCGACCATTGCGAGATAAAATTAGGTCCCCCGAGCGACCGTCTTGAGATAAAAGTTAGGTCCCCCGAGCGACCGTTGTGAAATGAAAATTAGGTCCCCCGAGCGACCGTCTTGAGATGAGAGTTAGGTCCCCCGAGCGACTGTTTTGAAATTAGAATTAGGTCCCCCCGAGTGGCCCCATGAAAAGAAAAATCTAGGCCGCCCGTGTGGCCCATCTTGAGAAAAGAAAAAACTTAGAATGAGAAGGGCAGTCCTTGACGTAAGCCCATGATTGACCTCGCCTCTGACCAAATGAGTGTCACGCCCGAAACTTGCCTCTGACCAAATGAGTGTCACGCCCAAACCTTGCCTCTGACCGAATGAGTGCCATGCCCGAGTCTTTGCCTCTGACCAAACGAGTGTCACGCCCGAACCTTGCCTCTGACCAAATGAGTGTCACGCCCGAACCTTGCCTCTGACCAAGTGAGCGTCAAGCCCGAACCTTGCCTCTGACCGAATGAGTGTCACACCCGAGTCTTTGCCTCTGACCAAACGAGTGTCACGCCCGAACCTTCGCCTCTGACCAAATAAGTGTCAGGCCCGAGTCCTTACCTCTGACCGAGTGAGTGTCATGCCCGAGTCCCCGCCTCTGACCGAGTGAGTGTCATGCCCGAGTTCCCGCCTCTGACCAAAGGAGAGTCACGCCCGTTCCTTAGGAAAGGAAGAAAAATATCCACCTAGGTCCCAAAGGTTTGAGACGCCAAGTTCTCCACCCGACCTTGAATGGTCACCCTTAGGTTTGAGATGCCAAGTTCTCCACCCGACCTTGAATGGTCATCCTTAGGCTTAAGACGCTAAGTTCTCCATTCGACCTCGACGGTCTCCTACAGGTTTGAGTAGCCTTAAAATCTCTCACCCTTTTCGAACTACGATAGGCTAGATTCCCTCAAATAGGGATACGTAGGAATCCTATACCTCTAGGTCCAGCCATAGAACAAATCGGCTATGCCGTCCTCCCATCAGATTGGGATGCATTTATCGACAACCCCGCTTTCTTCAAAAGCGACGTTGCCAAGGGGCTCTGTAAGTACCCCAATCTGAAATCAACCTACTTTAGAGGAATTCTTGGTACCATAAAGGGATAAACCAATGGGCCAGGACCTCACTAAGATAAACCTGATATTCCAGGACTGAACTGGAATTAAACTTGGAAAAATCCAGAAGCTCGCCAAGTCGAGTCGTACGGATGGTTTGGGCACATGAGGTCCCTAGCCGTACGGCTACTTTGGGCACCCTCAGCCTCTATAAATTGAACCCCATGCTGATCATTTCAGGGGAGGAGAAACAACATAAGAAAGACTACTCTATCAAAATCACTGCAGTAGTGTGAGAGAAGAGTGAAACAAAGAGTGAAAGAGAGAAAGGAAGATTGGCTAAACCAAAATAGATAAAGCCACCTCCTCCCCCTCCCTTCTCTTCATCTATAACTCTATTTTCTCTTTAATCTTTGTTTAAGTTTATGTTAATCTTTATATTACTTGCAAGACTTGTCCATTCAAGCACTTTTACATTACTTGCAAGACTTGTCCATTTAAGCAACTTTACATTTATGCAAGACTTGTCCATTCAAGCAAATATACATATATTACTCTATATTTCTCTTGTCCAAGCCATGAGATGATCCAAGGTGCCCTCCATGCCTTGTGTGGAAGAGGTTCAAACCTAGATGATCATGGCTTGTTGATTGTCATTTACATTCTTGTCTAGTTGGAATGATGCCTTTGTTGGCAATAATGATCATTTGGATGATAAAGCTTCTATCTTTATCATCCAACATTGATCTAGCTCTAAAGTCCCCTTTGGGGTTATAAAGATTCAATCTTTATGTGTTAATTTGACTCTTTAAAGGTTAATAATTCATAAAAATGCCATCTTGGGGATAAAGTTTCAATCTTTAATCACCAAATGGTCAATTTTGGCCCAAAGGGCATGTTCATCAACTTTTCTCAATTTTCTCCAAAGATTGCTCATGATCACACCCAAATACTTGTTTTGGGGACCAAGTGATGATCATTCGGCATAGGAATGTTGTATATAAACTTATAAAGTATTTTAAACAAACTGGAATCAAAACAGTTCTGTCCAGTTTCAACAGAATGTTCTGTTTCTGCTCTGAAACTGAACTGTTCTTGACTGAACTGTAAAATCCCAGGAAACTGCATGTACATCCGTACGGCTATGTTGGGAACAGGGGGTAAAATGTCTGTTTTGCCCTCTGATCCCTATTTTCTTAATAAACAGACCCTTTCAGTTAAGTTTTTCCAAACAAAATCAATAACAGAAACTTTTCCGTTAAATACACACACACACATACACATTTTCAAACTAACAAGGGAGACTCGGTATTTCCGAGGCATTTTGGGTGAACCGCAAATATGTTCTTCCCAAAGTGTAACCTGACCTCCGAACTCACCTTCTCTAACCATTTTCATTTGTTTGGTTTAAAATTAACAAATGTGGCGACTCCGTTTCTTTTTCGTTAGGAAAGTTACCCGTGTTTGTCATTTCTTCCTCGTGCGAACTTCGCTTGTTTCGCCCCGAGGGACGGGATCCTTACACCTGCATAACATTAACATCTGCACTAAGCGGTAAAAGAGAACTCCACTCCGCTGCTAATTTCTTATAATCAGCAAAATATTGGGTCACAGTGCTATCTTTTTGATCTTGGCGAAACAAAGCACAAGACAAGTCATAAATTTTGTTCACATTGTCCTTTCATCCATACACAACAGTCAGATATTCCCACATATCTCTTACGTTACCCGTATGTGCAACTAACTCAGCAACCTCTTCATCCATAGAATTCATCAGCTTATAATACAAATCAGCATCTTCTCTCATCCATTTGGCATCTGTTTGTTCAACAGTATTGAGATGATCTTCTTTGTTTTGCCATTTCAAATTCATTTCAACAACACGACGCCACATTAAATAATTCTTTCCAGTTAATCTTTTATCAGTAATCCTAGACTCCGTAAATATGACTTCAGAAACCACCATCTTAGCATCAAAAGACTCAGTATTCGTCATTGTGAACGGACACCAGCCAACAAATACTCGGAACAAATTCAGAACAGCAACAAATGCGCAGAACAGCGAAGGAAAAAAATACACACAGCAGGCAGAACAAGTAATTTAAATCGACAATAGAATCACCAAACCAGAAATTGGTCAGCACAATCAACCTCAGGGAAGACAGGCGAACGGATCTACAAATTCCCGGTGATGTAACTCCGACAGATGTGCCGACGCGTGAGGCGCGTGGGGAGATTTTCCGGCGACCGTTAACGGCGAGACTTGGACAGACGAAGTCGCCTAAGATGGACGAACAGAAGATGCTATTCTCAGAAACCAAAAAAATAATAAAAATTCAACGTATCTCCTCCGATAAAATTTCAGCAGGACTCCTCCAATAAATGACTCAACTGGGTCTCTCTAATCAAGAATTTCTTCAAGAGAATCGCACGATCACGGCGATCTCTAGCCCTATTATCGAAACCGCTCTGTATACCATGTTAGTGTACGATATATGGAGAGAAAATCATAAGCCGCAACCAAACTGCTTTGGCGTGAGTATTTTATACAATACATATACAACTTACATTAAGACCCTTGTACATATATAGTTCTACACTTAAGTCTATAACTTATACTCTAACATAAATGTTGCACCACAACAATTAATACTTGGGTATTATGATGATAATTGTTCTTTAAGGTGGTGTATTGTAAATTTCGAGATTTTATTTAATAGTTAAGCATGTTTCAAACATACATTTAATGATAATTTGTTTTCTTAGTCAAATTTTGCTTTAATTATGCTTTAATGATGTTTCATTAAAAGTTACTATTTATAGATACGAAGTTTAGGCGCCAATATTCCATGTATAGTCAGTTTGTAAGTGAACTTCTGCCATTATAAAGATATAGATATAGATTTTCTATGCCTTATTTAAGAACCACGTTTAATACCAAGACATAAATATAATGATGTTTGCCTTATTTAAGGGGTATGTTTAATACCAAGACATACATTTAATGATGTTTTCAAAAGTTTCTATTCATAGAAGTAGTTTTTTGACGCCAAATTTCCATGTATAGTAAGTGTGTTAAGATTACTTCTGCCATTATATAGATATAGATATGCCGGTTCAATTGCATGTGATTAAGTCTTTTAAGTGGGTAAACAGACATGAGGAAGTCTTGTGTGAGACGGTCTCATACGTGAGACAAGTTTTGTTGAGAGGGGAAATTGGCTTGTCCCATCCCATCCATATCCATAGAGAGAAAATTGTCACCAGGTAATTTGGTTCAATTTGTTAAAACTGTTATTTCATCACTTAAAATTTTATATCCAATGTCTTATTCAAACGCCATGTTGAAATTGTGATTCTGTCAACAATATTAATTATCGATCTAATTGTTTTAAAAGATGATTGATATGTTTTTTTTTTTTTTAAACTTTTTTTTCTTTGCTAATGCCTAATAGTAGGAGTAACGTTTTTTTTAATTAAAATATTGTGAAAAAAATTAGGACTGTTGTTGTGGAAAGAGGGAAGTGGGAGATTGATAAGCAGGAATCATCATGAGTGTGGGACCCAGTTGGGAGGTGCTTGCTTCCACACTTGTGATGGACATTCTTGACACATGGCTCATTGAGAATTTTTTAAAACTTGAAAATGAGCTTCTCTTTTTATGGATAACAGTTGACAAATTTTACATGAATTGCCCCCTCAACTATTTCTTTTATTATCCCTAGCTCAAAATGAATATTCACTTTTTTTTAATTAAGAAGTAAATATTGTGGAACAAAGACTATCAAGTATTATGATATCAATCAATGATGTATAGTTATTGAATCGCTAATAAATACAAATTGTGATACACAAAAGTTGTATATAAAATTTTATTTTGAGAAAACTATTTTTTCATAATTAGTAACCATTGAGAAAGATTAAAGAAAGGGAGCAACGTACTCTCTCTATTGCCTTTTAATTTACAAAGAGTTTTGGCACAAAGATTAAGTAAATAATTGAAAAATGTGATGTGTAGTGAGTATAAATGGTTGAGTGAGAGAGATAAAGTGAGGTAGAGAATAGTAAGTGGATAGTTGTTGTGAGTATGATAACTGAGTTTCACTATTTAAAAAGTATTAAAACATGAAGAATTCTTATGTAAGACGGTTTCACATATGGGACGGATCTCGACGAGAGAGAAAATAGGCTTCCCCCCGCCCTTAGAGGACAAACAATTTTCTCTCTCAACGAGACCCGTCTCACGTGTGAGACCATCTCACACAAATTTTTGTCTTAAAATATTTCTATTTTAAGACTTTGTAAATTAAAACAAAACAATCAAAATCACAATTTTTACAGATTAAAGATTGGCAAGTAAATAAGGGTGGTCACTAGAGGAAAATATAGAGAAGCTTTTTTCTAAAAAAAAAAAAAACAAACTCAAAATGTATAGAAAGCTAGTGTTCATAATGAAGTAGTGACATCATGGTCCTTGATCCAACGTCTCAGAGCAACCAGTACAATTATGGGTTGTAACTAGAAGCCCAAAGTACTGGTGTGGGTTTATTTTCCAGCATGTAAGACCAAAAACTTAATTCGGCCCAATGTTTAGAGTTTTGAATTTAAGCTATTTACTCCACCCGTCTCATTTCAAATTACAAAAAAATGTTATGGCACAAGAATTAAGGGAAAAATAAAAAAATGTGATGTGTTGTGACTGCGAGTGTGGACCCGGAACCGCTCCACTGAGTTAGCTCCACCTCTCCACCCAACGGCTCCGATCAAGGCCACATACACACATTCATCATCTGTGCGGCTCGGATGATTTCAATTTTTTGTGGGTCCCACCGAGCTCGGCTACATCTCAGCCGTTGGGTACAGCTAAAATGAGGTGGCTCCAATCTCCACCATTGGGTGGAGCTAACTGGTGGGTGGAGCGGTTCGAAATCCGAGTGTAGATAGTTGGGTAGGAGAGAGAAAGTGAAATAAGAAATAGTATGTGGTTAGTTGATGTGAGTATGACAAGTGGGTCCCACTAATTAAAAATTATTAAAAACTTTCTACTCTTGGATTTTGCAATTTCTATGAACCACTCAAAATGACAATTTTGCAATTTGAAATGAGACGGATATAGTACTTCCTCCGTCCCAGACTAAGAGTCATACTTTCCATTTTGTACGTCCCAGACTAAGAGTCCTATTCCTAAAATGACAAAGAATCTTTATTATTCACTCCACTCATTCTCTCTCATATTTTACTTTTATACTCACAACACCAATCAAATCACTATTCTCTCCCACTCATTCTCTCTCATACTTTACTTTTACACTCACAACATTTACATCACTTCCAATATTTATTAATAAGCGTGCAAATGAGGGGTATGACTCTTAGTCTGGGACGGAGGGAGTAGTAGTTTTGAATAAGCGGATTACTGATTGATTACCATAGTTGTACATTTTTATTATTTATTATTTATTTTAGGTGATTTAACGATTATGCATCATTAATAAAGTTATAATGATGTTATTTTTAAAAACTCATAGTTATTGAATCATACGTAAGTCATATTGATACACAAAAATAATACATGTGATATATTCTCAAATTTAGAAGTGTGCATTTTGAATGTGAATTATAGTCAGTGTTTTTTTTTTTTTAAATATAGGAAAGCATTTGGTAAAAGAAACATGTAAGAATAAAGTGTTTTTTTTAAACATCGTTTATTTTGAGAAAAAAAGAAAATCTTGTAAATTAACACTTATTTGAGAATGGAGATCATACAATTTAAATGCCCCAATAAAAATAAGTGGTAGGGGTGCAACATTTCAATTGACACAATGAGAAATAAAGTATGTTGTCGAAATCAAACAACCGAAATTTAAATCTGAAGTGACCGCTATAACATTGAACTTCCATGCCCTAATCTATAGAGGGCGCCTCCATGAGGAAGCCTCTAATACCACTAGACTAATCAAAATACTCCCTCATCGGCATTAAAACCTTTAATCTTCTTCTCATTTAGACTATTCAATTTTATTTTAAAACACTTACTTCACTAATTAGGTATGTTTTGTTATGCACTTTTAAATTTAAATCTATCTATAATAAATATAATATAGCAGCGAAATTTTGTGCTCCCTCATTCAGCCACGTGGAATTCCACGTCATTATTCCACGTGGCACGTTCAACTTAGTTAGAGTTTAAATCTAATTTAATTATTATTATTTGATTTAAACACTAGATAAATATGGTTTTATCACAAAATTACTATAAATCTCAAATCTGTTAAAACAAATCTCAGTTCACTTTCATGAAAACCAAATCTATATCTAACTATCCTGATCCCTAAGGTATTTTTCATCTACATACAAACTATTTGGATACAAGATTTAAAATTTTGATAAAATAATGTAACAATTTTAAATATTATACTCCGTATAAGATATATTCTATGTGTAGTGAGTGTAACAGCCATGTTTCTCAATTAAACTTACTCAATTATTCTCTCCGTCCCGAAATAATAGTTCAATTTACCTTTAAACATTTTAAGGCTTCATTGAAAGTTTTAAAACTAACTCGGTTATACCATTTTGAAATTACGGCAAAATCAATCCAGTTTACGCTATTTCAATTTGTAATTTCAAATATATAAATATATCAGTTGATGAGTCTAGACTCTCGGACGTTCAAAATTTCAAAACTTCTTCTAATCTGAAAATCTATCTATATCTATCTATATATAATATATGAGAGTTATTATTTGATTCCACAGCGCGCCACGTGAAATTCCACGTATACTTGTTGTAGCCAATCGTCAACTGCGTGGCATGCCTTTTATGCTTTAGAAGTAAATTCATTTTAACAATTTTAAAATATCATCAATTAAGAAAATTAACCTTTAAGTTATCCAAAGTTTGTTAATTTTTTTTTTTTAAAAATAAAATGCTATATCATTCTTTTAAAACTAAACTAGAATACTTGCATCACATAATACTGGATAATGATAATTCAAATTTAAACTAAACAAATACTAGCATCCCTTAAATTTGTAACTTCACCTATATAATTAGGCCTCCCGTCCATCTCACTAAACAAAAGCTTAAGCCTTCTCCTGACCAAACTATACATAGGCCATGTACTATAGAATGTTAGAATTGCATGTCAAATGGCTAAGTTGAAATTCCACAACAACCATATCATTTTTCAATTTCCAGGCTTCATACAAACTATCTCATTTTCTACTTTACAGGTTTCATCCGAATCACCAAGTTTCATGTTGGACACATGCTTACTTTGTATTCTTACACATATTTTGATTTCAGTTATATGCACTTAACCAATTAAAATCCAAAAACTTTTTCCTATTGTGCAATGTGCTTTATTTTGTTGTTCAAACTAACTCATAAATGTTATGGTTTGAATCGGCAGATGAAATTATGGAAACTGCTCCGAAAGGCGGTGAACAGTGAGGAGAAGATACTTAATTTCCCTTTAGTTTGTTAATGTCTATTTTTGCCACTTTTCCGAATGCTATTGGATTCATTCTTTGTATTTTTAAGCACATCCAATTTCAACGTTGTGTGTAGTGATAAAAAATAAAAACAAAAACATAATGCTTCATCAAGGGTTTTCCATGCTGTATATTTTTCTTATGAAAGATGTATATGTATGTAAGTCGCAATTCCTCTATCGTTGTGTTTTTTTTTATCCAAACTATATCATATTCTCTTCATCCCAAATAAATGTTCAATTTTTTTTTTTTTTTTTTAATTTATGCAAGGGACATTCTTAAAATTAAAAGTGCTAAAACTAACACATTCCAAAATTAAAAAGGGGGGGGGGTTGTAAAATGAACCCTTTGGCTTTGTCCTAGCTTCATATGTGCTTTGAAATGCAAATAAATGTTGTAAATGGGTAAAAAATTGGATAGTTGGCTGGTGGTCTATAGTAATATGATGGGAGGGTGAATGACTTATTGAATTTATGTGAAGTTGTATGCTTGTCTGATAAAAATATTTTTTAAACGTAAAAATAACATTTAAATGATAAATTATAAATTTTATAAATAAAACATGTTTGATGGTAAAATATCTATATAAGAAGTGGTTAAAAATAGTAAAGAAGACACCAATTTTTTTATGTGAGTGAGGGAGTATATGAAAAACGAAGCAAAGTAATTATTTTTTATATATCCCGTCGAGTATCGACGGGCTACAAACTAGTATATATTAAAAGCTGAGGCAGAGGGATGTTGATTCGCCACGTGGACATTTTTTGCTAAATGTTGCTTTTGGTGAAGCCATGTCATCACCACCTTAAACTCTAAGTGACTTTTGATATTCTTTTTATTAGCTAATAATATTAGTTAAAGATATTAGTTATTATATAGGTTAACTATTACTATTAATAGTATTAGTTAACCATAATAGTTACTATATAAGTTAAATATTACTATTAATATTATTTGTTAACCATAATAGTTACTATATAAGTTAACTATCACTATTAATAGTATTTGTTAACCATAATAGTTACTATATAAGTTAACTATTACTATTAGTAGTATTAGTTAACAATGAGAGTTACTAGTATAAGTTAACTATTACTATTAGTAGTATTAGTCAACAATGATAGTTACTATAAAAGTTAACTATTACCATTAATAGTATTAGTTAACTATTATAGTTATTATATATATAAGTTAACTAATACTATGAATAACATTAGTTAACCATAATAGTTACTATATAAGTTAACTTTTATTATTAATATTATTAGTTAATTATTATATTTATTATATATATTAATTATTATTATTTATAATATTAATTAACCAAATCTTACGTCTCATGAAGTGATGTCACCATTGCCCCTACAACTAAGAGGCTATTTATTTTTCTCATTCTTAGCTAATAGTATTAGCTAATTTTATTAGTAACTATATAGGATACTATTATCTTTAATTTATTATTTTAAAATACTATAAAAGACTAATTCTACTTATAGTCATATTCTATAGATGCAATACTCATAATATATAATCTAGAATAGAAAATTGAAAGGTCAAAAGTTAATACTAAATTTATTGTGAGCAATCATGTATTCATTAATAATTAATTTTAATATATTATTAAATTTTGAAGGTTTCCAATAGTCATGTTGATAATCCATAACACTAAATTAACAAAATCAAACTATTATGACTTAAGCAATTACCACTTCAGTTACACTTATCGATCATAGAATTTCAAAGGTTGAGAACATGTTAAAGATTATTAAATTTACATCGAATGTATAACAATATCTTCAACGAATGAACCACTAAAGTTTACATTCATCTGAAAATAAACCAAGTATGGTATATTAACTAATCTCTACACATAAATGAATGGTCTCATTAATTTGATAAACAAATTAAACTTTATCGAAAAGATTTTTGATTGTTCGCTCTCCTCATACTTCAACGTTATTGGCTTGCAAGTCAACCCCAAGTTTTTTATACTGAAATTCTAATAGATAACTTCTCAAAGACATGGGTAAAATTGTCATTTATTAGGTGTATCTCATTTTCTTTTTGTACTCAATATCTAAGAAAAGTAGTTTACTACTTTGTCATCCCATTCCTTTATTTATGTGCTCCCAATCCATTACCGTACGGAGCACGGGCTAAATTACTAGTTATAGAAATGAACTAGCGGGTATCCCGTGCTCTTCACGGGAAACCAATACTATGTTTTAAAAAATATTTTAACTATAGTTAACTAATATAGTAGTCATCATTTTAATTAATACTATTAATAATAAAAATTAATCAATATGATTACTATTATTATAACAACTATTATAATTAATTAATACTATTGATAGTAATAGTTAATATATATTAATAGCAATGATTAATCTATATAATAATAATTATTAGTATAATTATTATAATAAAATATTATTATTAATAGTAATAGTTAATTGATATAGTAACTATTATGATTAATTAATATTAAAAATTAATAATCTAACTTATATAATAACTTATATAATTAACTAATACTAATAGTAGTAATAGTTAATGTACGTAGCCTATTATAGTTAACCAATACTATTAATAGTAAAAAATAACTTATAAAGTAACTATTATGGTTAACTAATACTATTAATAGTAATAATTAACTTATATATAGTAACTATTATAGTTAACTAATACTATTAATAGTAATAGTTAGCTAATATAGTAACTATTATAGTTAACTAATACTATTAATAGTAATATTTAACTTGTATTGTAACTAATATTGTTAACTAATACTATTAATAGTCATGGTTAACTTATACTATTAATAGTAATAGTTAACTTATACTCCCTCCGTCCCAGCCTAAGGTTCTTACTTTGACTTTACACGGAGATTAAGAAAAGAATAAATTTTGTATAAAGAAATGCAAG
Organism: Campanula takesimana; assembly: GCA_026119855.1. NCBI lineage: Eukaryota > Viridiplantae > Streptophyta > Magnoliopsida > Asterales > Campanulaceae > Campanula > Campanula takesimana. Next base: position 1,353,462 of record JAOWBW010000274.1, read on the forward strand.
TGGGGTAAATTAAGAGGAGAGAGAAACTTTTAATTAAAAAGCTTAACCATCCTTATCTTTACTCAAACTAACTGGAGAACTAACTGGGGATGGAAGGAAGTACTGACACGCCACTCTACAAACCCAAACAAGGCTGGCATGTCAAACACAAACAAGACAGGCACCAAGTACTTTTGGAGGGAAAGTTAATTTCCATCTCAAATTAAATTATCCATACAAAATTCAAATGGATTGAACTTACAACAACAATTAACAAACCCAGATGGAGGGAAAATTAATAAATTCAAGTTGGAGGGAAATTTTAACATTACATTTAATCCCCACTATAAATACCATAACTACCCGCAATTTACTTTACAATAGCTACAAAAGCAAGCTTACAATGAGAACCAAAAACCTGTCTGATGAAGAAAGGCAGTGTATTGCTGAATTTCTGCTGGAGAATCAAAAGGGAGGTCAGGTACTTCACAAAAAAGGTGATGAAGCTTCCAAAAAGTGGGGAGTAAGTGCTCGTACAGTTCGGAAAATCTGTGCAATAGCAAGAATACAAAGAGCATCAGGTTTACCAATTAATGTCATGAAAAAAAGGCATGGAAGGTTGTGCCATAATAAGAAATGGTAGTGTGTTAGATTTAACAAAATTCAAGGATATGATTTATGATGTGCACATGGATGAGAAATGGTTTTATTTATCACGTGCAACTGCGAAGTATTACCTGATGCCCGAGGAAACTAATCCATATAGGTCTTGCAAATCAAAAAACTTCTTCCCAAAAATTATGTTCATATGTGTAGTAGGCATGCCTTTGTTTGGGAGTGACGGTGAGGTAATTTTTGATGGAAAACTAGGGATAATTCCATTTACTTTTTCAGAGCCGGCCAAAAGGAATAGCAAAAACAGGGAAAAGGGAACTCCAGTGACCAAACCCATTGAGTCAATCACAAATGCAGTGATTAAAGACACCCTAATTAATAAGATCATACCGGCTATCAAACAGTTGTGGCCTCCAAATGCAAGCAAGAACATAAGAATTCAACATGACAATGCTAAGCCACATATAAGCAACGACGATGTGGACTTTAGGGCTGCTGCAAGTTCAGATGGGTTTAACATTACCCTAGTTTGTCAACCACCTAACTCACCAGACCTTAATGTACTCGACTTGGGTTTTTTTAGGGCAATACAATCATTGCAGGAAGAAACTTCTCCCCATACTCTAGACAAACTAATGAAGGCAGTTTCTGAAGCTTACGAAAAGTTAGATGCATCATCATTGACCAAGATTTTCATATCTTTACAAGCATGCATGATAGAGATATTGAAGACTAAGGGGGGAAATGACTATGACCTGCCTCATTTGGCCAAAGGTGCACTGGAAAGAATCGGACAACTTCCTAGAGATTTAATTGTAGACAATGATCTTGTTATGGAGTGCGTGGAGTACCTAATGGAACATGACCAAACAAATGGGATCAACGAGCTAATGGGGGAGATGGGTTACAGTTTATGTGAAGATTGAAAGTTTTAGTGAAGACAAGTTTATGTGAAGATAGCTTTTGTGCAGACAAGTTTTTGTGAAGAAAGTTTATGTGCAGACAAGTTTATGTGCAGACAAGTGTGAAGAAAGTTTTTGGAAAAGTTTTTGTGCAGACAAGTTTTTTTGAATGAAAACTGCACTACAAATCTTGTAATCAACACAACAGATGATATGCAATTGTAAACATTTTACTGCAGGCAATTAGATAATTAGATGGGTATGTGTGTGTGTGTGCATGTTTTGGTGTGTAAACTTGAAATAGGTCAACCATTTTAGATGCAGTAACTGTGGAAAAATAATGAGAGTCTCAAAAACACTTTAAAAGGATGACCTCTACAATAAAAAAAGTGTCAATAATAGGCAGACCACTCCAACAGACCATAACAGGCCTTACTCAGCCATAGTAACAAAAATTAGCACAAAAAGACTCATCAAAAATTAACACATGATGCTTAAAAGAAACACATGAATTCCCGATCGAATAATAGACAGACGCAACAAATAACCCCAATTTAAATCCCTACTGTTGGTCCCAGAGGGCAACAAGGGTATAGAACCGCTAGAGGGGGGGGGTGAATAGCGGTCCGAAACTTTTTCGAAATACCCTTAAAATCAACCGAGTACTTATCAGTTTGGCCAACTGCGGTTCAAGGCACAAGAACCGAACTGATAAAATGCACAGCGGAGTTTGCGGTTTGGCCAAATAGGTTAGTTAAAGAGTTTGGAAGTTTGACTCGGGTTGAGAAAACACTATGATGCAACAGAATAGTTAAACTTAAAGTTTAAAGGAAAACACAATTCATCTTTCAAGTCATTTCGTATATGGAAACAAGTTCAAGACCACAAACAAGAAAGATAAATATCAAGACAGAAAATAAAGATCAAACACACAAATTGAAGAGGTTCGTTCTTAAATGAACTACGTCCTCTACCTAGATGGTTAGTCTAGGATTTTCTAATAGCTATAAGACTTGTATTAATTTAGAGGAGGTTTTACAAGATAAATCTAAACTCTAAACAATGAGTCTAACCTAAGCTATAATAACAACCGGTGTTTTCGAAGTATATAATCTATATGATCATATAAATCGGGTGTGTGTGTGAAAAGAAATCAAATGCTCTAAGTATCTAAATGATGGTGGAGCAAATAGAATTCTTTCTGTGTAAAGGCTAAGTATGAGTGGTTGTTAGGCTTGAAGCTTTGATGAAGAACTGGGTTTGCAATGGAGATGGTTGAAGATATGAATATCTAGGTTTAACTCTTCAAAGCAAACTTGAATACTTGGGAATGAATCTCTTGAAGCTCAGCAACCTTCATTGTTGAATAATGAAGGCTATTTATAGGCAGAGCACCCTTGTGACCGTTGGGTAAAGATTTGAATCAAATCTGAAGGGTACAGTGCTGTCGAAATCCCATTGGTTGAGCTGTCATTTTCGTCCTTGGTTTTGTCTTGTAGTCCTAGGTAGTTGTTGCACCACTACCTGACAATTGTCCTTTGTTGCAGAAAGGACTAACGGCAAACAATTTAAACTGATGGACAAACCGACATTCCTTACAGAAACTCCAAGTTAACTTAGAGTTATTTTGACATGACATAACAACATCCTTATACTGTCAATAAGGGAATGTTTGTCTAAGGAATAAATGACATCTCTTTAATTCTTCAATAACTGCTCTGCGGTTTCACCAAGCATAGGGCGGTTTGAAGAATGGTCTTGATGTGCGGTTTCATCAAACATGCAAACTGCGGTTTGATGAGAATTGAAGAGCTCCATGCTGGCATTCTTAAAATGATGGCTTGAAGCACTAAACCGCTAATGATACAACCGAACAATACTCAGCCTTGAAAACAAAAAATCTAGAAATGGACTTATCTAAAAATTGAAGTAGAACTTCATTACATGCGGTCCTAAAGTCCATAAAAAGACACGTGGAATGGATCAATCAAATTAAGGTGGGTGCACTAACAATGAATCCTAACAATCTCCCCCTATTTGATTGATGCCATTACCACACTATGATAATAGCAAAACATTGTACTTGGTAAGAACATGTCAGAAATAAATTTCATGAAATTGCATGTCCCAAGTCAATGCACACACTATGCTAGATCATAGATTTCTAATCTATCAAAAATAAAGGAAATGAATAAGAGATAGAAAAGAAATACATTCAGATGCATAAAGAATGATATGATTTTGAGGATCAGAAATGCATGTTTAAACTGAATGTTTAAAACACAATGCACTTAAAGGTATTTTCATGATGAATGTAGTGCATGAGGTTTTAAGAAATACAAGCATTGTTTCACAAACAAGCAGTTTGAATAAACAAAGTTTTGGAAACAGAATGCTATGCAGTCATTCTCATTATAATTCAATCATAAAGGATAGTAACTTACAATGTATGAATTACAAGAGATACCAAAAAGAAAGACTAAGAAAAGAGGTCTAGTCTACTTCATCTGCAACAGAACCCCTTGCAGCAGCAGCATCATCTGCGGTTTGGTTCTGAACGGTTTGAGCATCTTGAGCAGCTTGTTCTTGTGCAATTTGAACATTAACAGCGGGAGCGGTTTGATCAACATTTCTAGAACCGGATCCACGGGTGGTTTCAAAAACAAAGTCAGCTGCACGAAGCCGAACTTCAGTCGGTTCATCAATCTTCAATTCAATTGCAGCGGTTTGTTTGACAAGTTTCCCGGTTCTATGAAGTATAAGCTCAGAAGAATCAAGCGCATGCTGGGCCAGAATATCCAGTTTCTCAACAACAGATTGAAGTGAAGCATCAACGGCTTGAAACTTTAAGTTGCAAAGATCATTGTTGGTTCTGACAAGATCTTGAAGGGCCAGTTGATTTTCCAAGATTAAGTTCAGTCTCTCATCTAGCTGTTGTTGGCTTGACCTATCTTCAAATCTCTCATTTACTCTCTCCCCCTTAATGGCATCAAGATCAGATTGAATGGTGAGGAGATGAGTGTCAAACCGAGAAGTGGCGGTTTGTTGATGAAATTGAATATTTCTAACCGCATCTATCAAATCGGCGGTTAAAGCATGAAGAGGTAGAATTGGATAGGAAGGAATTGAAGAGGGCGGTTCATCAGAAGGAGTATAGGGAGGGATGTGCTCATCACTGGAATTATCATCATCAGAAATTTGGATGGCATCATCAGATTGATGGGAGGAAGAAGGCATCTTGGCTTTACCTTTCAACAGAATGTGTGCCTCTTCTAAGGTTTCACCCATAGAGATCCTAAGGGCGGTTTCAAGCTCAATGGGATCAAAGAGGGGAAAAGAATGAATAGGGATAATTGCAGTTTGAGGAGGTGAAGAAGGAAGAAGAGGAAATCTCAAATAATCATCATTTAAAAGAATGGAAGGTGAAGGCACAAATCTCCAATTCAACATAGGAGGATAGGCTCTAGCAGTTAATTGTAGAAAGAATTGACTAGCAAGAGTGGGATCCATGAGTACCTGATCGGCAATCTCACCCATCACTTTGTCTGCAACTGAAAGAATTAAGTGTTCAACTGCGGCTTCCATCTCATCCTTGGGAAAGATAGCAAAAGGGTTAGGGCGGCCAGCCTTCAAGAATCTAGCTTCGGCTTTGGCGGCGGCACGAGCATGGGCTCCAGCCCTTCTTTCCCTAGAGGTTTCAGTTTTGAACCGCTTCAAATATTTTGCTAAGTCAGCAGCATTCTTTCGTTTCTTTGTCTTCGGTTTAATGAATGAAACCGATGTCTGTGGAGATAGCTGAACTGGCGGCTGAGAGAGAGGTTGAGCTTGAGTAATAGCCAGCGGTTGAACTGAAGGAAGAGGCAGTGGTTGAACCGACACAGAAGTAGATGGCAAAACCGGAGTTGGAGCATAAGGTAAATCAGGAGATGAAGAGGGAGTATGCTCAGGTGAATCAAAGTCCAACTTTCTTTTAAGTGAAGGAGGAGAGACCTCAACCATCATTGGGTCAATGCCTGCCTTCCTCATCTCAGCTCTTTCTCTTAGCTCTCTTGCAAAAGCTCCTTCAAGAGGTGAGTGATCTCTTTTGTAGTCAGCCTCACTGAAGTCAATAGCGCCTGGTGGCCTTGACTGCCAATGCTCTACATAATCACTTTTCTTCACCAACTTCCTCTTCTTCTTTGGCGGTTGAACCTCAAGAACTTCAACATCTTGCTCAGGTTCACCAAGTGCCTCAGACATATCAGTCTGCTCAGGCAATGCTGCAGCCTCAAACTCATTGGTTTGCTCAGGCTGAACCACAATGGTAGATACAGCGGTTTGTTCAACTAGAACCGCATCCTCAGACACTTCGGTCTGCTCAGGATCGGTTTGAGAGGAAGGTTTAAGGTTTGGGAAGGCCTTGAAAATTTCAGCCAACTGTTCTTCAGAGAATTGAACAGATGGCGGTTTAGAAGTGGAAGGTTTAGGAGGAGAAGGGATAGGAAGAAAAAGATGAGGTGAGGGGATAAGTTCTGGAATGGATTTTGCCTTGGCGGCTTTAAGAGAGGAGGCATCCTTAGCAAAATTTAAGGATTTCTCCACATTTTGATGTACTGGAGAGAGGGGTTTAACTTGAGGTTTGGGAATAGAGGGTTTAGAAGGCGGTTTTGAAAGAGTAGGAGATAGTCTGATGGGGAGAAAAGAGGTTGAACAAGATGAAGGTTTAGATGACGGTTTGGATAAGGGTTTGGAAGGCGGTTTGGATAGGTTTGCTTTTGTAATAACCGAAGGGATTTGAGCAGTTCCCTTTCTTTTCCTTGGAGCGGCGGTTTCCTTGGGACGAGCCGCAGGTATAGACCGAGCTGCAGGCTCCCCCTCAACCGCAGGCTCCCCCTCAGCCTGTACCGCGGTTTGAGCTAAATGACTTAACCCCAGTCGGTTTAGAGTGGCAGTTTGACCTTCATTTCTTAGCAGCGTAGCATGGGCCTGATCAGCAATGGCACCAGCATACGGTTTCCCTGATTTGTTGAGCCGAGCTTCAGGAAATGGGCCACGTTTGGCTTCAGGAAGAGGGTCCTCATTCCAAACAGTTTGAGCAAAACGCCATCCAAAGGTTGTTCTGAAGGTATCAAGTCTTGACAGTCCAAAGATATATTTTTCACTAGGATCCAACCAATAGTCCTTGTGTTCAGTAGAGAACTTGAAAATGGCAGTATCTTGATGCAAGAACTTTGTCAGCAACCTGCAATGAGTTCTGACCTTGGATTTTCCAGCGGCTTTAGCAGCATGGAGGCGGTTTAGAGCATTTATAATCTCCTTCATCACAACCTTGGGCCAGTGCAGTTTCTTCCCTTTAAGAATGGCCACACAGTAAGCATACTGTTCACTTGTAAAGTTGTTGTGGTTTCCATTCTTGCACATAACTCCAGAATCTACCAGTTCACAAAGATGAGCCATCACCTCTCCAAAGTCCTTTTTGGAGGAATTCTTGGTGGAGAAAGAGTTAACTCCAATCAGCTCCATTGTAGTATTGCTTAGAAGTTCCGGTTTTATCCCCATAACTCCAGAGTTCTCAAGACCAGCTAGAACTGCAATCTTGGAAGCGGTTAGGATCACTTCTTTGCCACAGACGGTGGACTTGATAGCATCTTCAAATTTAATTTCACCGGATTCCAGATCCCTTATCGGTTCTCCTCTTACATCTAGTAATTCAGCCTTCGTGGAGATCCCATTCTCAAAGAATTCGGCGCAGATAATAGTAACAAACTGCGGTTCATCCATAAGAAACAGAGGTAGCAGTTTAGCATCATTCAACAGTTTGAGGAGCTTCCTTCCAACTGCATCTTGTTTAAGTTCATTCTCAAGAATCCTAGAACCGGGAACAAAGTTTGAGGGATCCTAAAAGACATTCTTAGTTAGAAATAATTTAAAGAATGATAGTTTGAATCCTTAAGCAAACCGCGGTTTGATTAAGTACTACAAACTATAACAAGGAATCCTAACAATGAAAACAGGCGGTTCAAGGAGAGTAAGGGTAAAAATGTAAAAACAAAGAATGAAGGAATAGTGAAGGCAAAATGGATCAAAGAGGGAAAATTTTGAAAAAGAGTTTGAATGCATGAAGAACACGAAGAACAGAGTATGAATATGCAAAACAAAATCTTAACCAAAATATGGAAAAATTATATCAAAATGATCACAGAGAGTAGATTCTAACAAAGTTCTAAATAAACTAAGACAAATAACAACACATGAACCCAGAATCTGCAAAATTTCGCAAGAACACCAAATAACCCCAAAATTGATTTTGCTCAAAATTGAACACAAATCTTAAAACAAAGTAATCAATCAGTGTATATAAGTAAATGCGAACACAAACCAACCAAGAAATTGAAGAAAAAGCATAAAATGATCAAAGGAAGATGAACAAGCTTTTAAGCTTCAACAATGGCGGATAAGTGAGATATACTGAGTTAGGGTTCAGAATTTCATACCATATCAGGCTTCGATGGTTTGGATGATGTAGAAGAAGAAGCAAGATCAATTGATTTCTTTGGTGCCATAGAAAATTTTGTTTAAGTAAGAAAATTTAGTGAGAACAGAGAGAGAGAAGGATGAATGCGTACAGAGGAGAGAGAGGGGTTTTTGCTAAAAAGAGTAAGAAGGTAAAAAGATAAATTGAAAAATGGTTTGTCTTTTATACTCAATTAACCACCTCGGGTAGTGGAGCGGGCATGACGGCTAAGGAAACTCAACCGTCAGTGTACCTGTCGATTCACATTTAATGCGGCAGAGATAATTGCAAAAAGGTCCTTAATGAATGAAGTGACATAAAGTAGGGACTAAAATGCAATTTCATACCTGAGCAGTTTTGCGTAAACCGACTTACCTTTCCTTATTATCGGTTTTGGTGAAACCGATATCTTTCAGATCTATATTCGGTTTCAGTAGAGAAAACCGAAACCTTGCTTTGACAATTCGGTTTGGATAAAACTGAAATTGTTCTACTTGACTTTTCGGTTTGAGTGGAATCTTTAGCCGAACCATCTTGTTGCGGTTTTGTCTATTGAACCGCAAAACTATTTGCATTTTCTTAATAGAGACAAAATACTTGACAAATATTATTAGAACAAGAATAAATAGGCATGAATTATATTAAGTAAGTTCCAGCATACCCATTTCTCCTCGTAGATGAAAGAACCTAGAATTTTCGAGCGGTTTGGTGAGAATATCTGCAATTTGATCGTCGGTTCCCACCTTTGCTAGGAAAATGTTCTTCTTTTCAACATGATCTTTGAGGAAATGATATCTTATGTCAATGTGCTTGGTTTTTGAGTGTTGTACTGGATTGTTGGAGATTGATATAGCTGCAGTACTATCACAGTAGATAGGGCAGTTTTCTCAATACTTCATAGTCTTCCAACTGCTGTTTCATCCAGAGAATTTGAGAGCAACAGCTTCCAGCCGCAATGTATTCAGCTTCAGCGGTTGAGACTGAAACCGATGCTTGTTTCTTGCTGGACCATGATACAAGCCGGGTTCCAAGGAACTGACAAGTACCACTTGTGCTCTTTCTGCTTATCTTACATGCTGCAAAGTCAGCATCTGAATAACCTAATAGATCAAATGAAGATTCTTTGGAGTACCAAAGTCCAAGGTTAACAGATCCACATAAATATCTAATAATTCTTTTAACAGCAATAAGATGAGATTCTCTAGGGTCAGCTTGAAATCTAGCACAAACACAAACACTGAACATGATATCTGGCCTACTAGCAGTTAAGTAAAGTAAAGAACCAATCATACCTCGGTAGAGAGTCTGATCAACTTTCTTACCTCGTTCATCTTGATCCAAACTGCAGGCCTTTTGCATTGGGGTATCAACTGGCTTAGCGGTTTCAAGCCCAAATTTCTTGATCAAATCTTTGGTATATTTGGCTTGGTTGATAAAAATTCCATTATGACATTCTTGATTTGGAGTCCAAGAAAGAATGTCAACTCTCCCATCATACTCATCTCAAATTTACCTTTCATAAGCTTCTCAAACTTAACACACATAGTCTCATTAGTAGAACCGAAAATAATATCATCAACATATATTTGAACTAATAATGAATGACCTTTGTGTTTAGCAATAAATAGGGTTGTATCAATTTTACCTCTAGAGAAGCCTTGTTCAATAAGAAATTAGATAGAGTGTCATACCATGCTCTGGAGCTTGTTTGAGTCCATACAAGGCCTTCTTGAGCTTGAAGACATGATTGGGATATTTGTTGTCTTCAAATCCTGGCGGTTGAGCTACATAAACTTCTTCTTGTAGTTCACCATTCAGAAATGCACTCTTCACATCCATTTGATATAACTTGAATTTCTTGAAGGAGGCATAGGCCAGGAACAATCTAATGGCTTCAAGTCTGGCTACAGGTGCAAAGTTTTCATCATAATCAATCCCTTCTTCTTGCCTATAACCTTGAGCAACCAACCTTGCTTTGTTTCTTGTAATGGTACCATTTTCATCATTCTTATTTCTGTATAACCATTTTGTTCCAATTACAGTGTGATCTCTGGGCCTTGGGAACTAGAGTCCAAACTCTGCATCTTCAAACTGATTAAGCTCTTCTTGCATTGCAGCTACCCAACTTGGATCACTTAGAGCTTCATCTACCTTCTTCGGTTCCATCTGAGATATCAGTGCGGTTGAGAACAAACTGTGGTTATCTCTATGTGTTAAGCTTCCTCTTGTTTGAATACCAGAACTGATAGGACCTATAACATTAGTTGTTGGATGGTCTCTATGCTCATTGATTTCTGGAGGGAGGTCATCATGAACCACTATTTCTTGAAGATTTCCAGAGGAGGCTCTTCTTGATATTCATTGAAATCTTCATTGAAGGTGATGTGGGAACTGGATCACGGTTTGAATGGGATCAGAAGAATGCGGTTCTACAGCAACACCTTCGGTTTGATTTGGAGCGGCTGGAGAACCTGATGGAGCGGTTTGAGTAGCGTTGGTCATTTGCGGTTGCACGATTAAGGTAA
>JAOWBW010002740.1:0-56518 GCA_026119855.1 Campanula takesimana
TTTCTAAGCGAAAACGGGCTTACAAACTTCCGTGTCAAGAGTCAATAGGATTACGTCAAGGCCATCTAAGATTTCTAAACAAAAACGGGCTTACAAACTGCCGGTCAAGAGTCAATGGTCTTACATCAAGGACCACCTAAGATTTCTGAGGAAAAACAGGCTTACAAACTGCTGGGTCAAGAGTCAATGGGCTTACGTCAAGGACATTTTACATAAAGCAATGACAACATATGGGCTTACGTCATATTGGGACCGCCTAAGATTTCTAAGCGAAAACGGGCTTACAAACTGCCGGGTCAAGAGTCAATAGGATTACGTCTAGGCCGTCTAAGATTTCTAAGCGAAAACGGGCTTACAAACTGCCGGGTCAAGAGTCAATGGTCTTACGTCAAGGTCCGCCTAAGATTTCTAATCGAAACGGGCTTACAAACTGCCGTCAAGAGTCAATGGGCTTACATCAAGGACCGCGTAAGATTTTTAAGCGAAAACGGGCTTACAAACTGCCGGGTCAAGATTTCAGGGCTTACGTCAAAGACCGCCTAAGATTTCTAAGCGAAACGGGCTACAATCTGCCGGGTCAAGAGTCAATGGGCTTACGTCAAGGACCGCCTAAGATTTCTAAGCAAAAACCGGGCTTACAAACTGCCGGGTCATTTTACATAAAGCAATGACAATAAATGGGCTTACGTCTCATTTGGACCCGCCTAGGATTTCTAAGGGAAAACGGGCTTACAAACTGCCGGGACAAGAGTCAATGGCTTATGTGAAGGGCCGCCTAAGATTTCTAACCGAAAACGGGCTTACAAACTGCCGGTCAAGAATCAATGGCTTGCGCCAAGGACCGCCTAAGATTTCTAAGCAAAAACGGGCTTATAAACTGCGGGTCAAGAGGTAAGGGCTTACGTCAAGGACCGCCTAAGATTTCTAAGCGAAATGGGCTTACACTTCCGGGTCAAGAGTCAATGGGCTTACATCATATGGGACCGGGCCTACGATTTCTAAGCGAAAACGGGCTTACAAACTGCCGGTTGAAGAGTCAATGGGCTTACGTCAAGGACCGCCTAAGATTTCTAAGGGAAAACGGGCTTACAAACTGGCCGGGTCATTTAAATAAAAGCAATGACAACATATTGGGGCTTACGTCACATTGGGACCGCCTAAGATTTCTAAGCGAAAACAGGCTTACAAACTCCCGGGTCAAGAGTCAATAGGATTACGTCAAGGTCGTCTAAGATTTCTAAACAAAAACGGGCTTACAAACTGCCGGGTCAAGAGTCAATGGTCTTACGTCAAGGATCACCTAAGATTTCTAAGCGAAAACGGGCTTACAAACTGCCGGGTCAAGAGTCAATGGCTTACGTCAAGGACCGCCTAAGATTTCTAAGCGAAAATGGGCTTACAAACTGCCGGTCAAGAGTCAATAGGCTTACGTCACATTGGGACCTCGCTACGATTTCTAAGCGAAAACGGGCTTACAAACTGCTGGTGAAGAGTCAATGGGCTTACGTCAAGGACCGCCTAAGATTTCTAAGGAAAACGGCTTACAAACTGCCGGGTCATTTTACATAAAAGCAATGACAACATATGGGCTTACGTCACATTGGGACCGCCTAAGATTTCTAAGCGAAAACAGGCTTACAAACTCCCGGGTCAAGAGTCAATAGGATTACTTCAAGGCCGTCTAAGATTTCTAAACAAAAACGGGCTTACAAACTGCCGGGTCAAGAGTCAATGGTCTTACGTCAAGGACCACCTAAGATTTCTAAGCAAAAACGGCTTACAAACTGCCGGGTCAAGATCAATGGGCTTACGTCAAGGACCGCCTAAGATTTTTAAGCAAAAACGGGCTTACAAACTGCCGGGTCAAGAATCAATGGGCTTGCGCCAAGGACCGCCTAAGATTTCTAAGCAAAAACGGGCTTACAAACTGCCGGGTCAAGAGTCAATGGGCTTACGTCAAGGACCGCCTAAGATTTCTAAGCGAAAATGGGCTTACAAACTGCCGGGTCAGAGTCAATAGGCTTACGTCACATTGGGACCGCCTACGATTTCTAAGCGAAAACGGGCTTACAAACTGCCGGGTGAAGAGTCAATGGGCTTACGTCAAAGATCGCCTAAGAATTCTAAGTGAAAACGGGCATACAAACTGCTGGGTCATTTTACATAAAGCAATGACAACATATGGGCTCACGTCACCTTGGGACCGCCTAAGATTTCTAAGCGAAAACGGGGTTACAAACTGCAGGGTTAGAGTCAATAGGATTACGTCAAGGCCGTCTAAGATTTCTAAACAAAAACGGGCTTACAAACTGCCGGGTCAAGAGTCAATGGTCTTACGTCAAGGACCACCTAAGATTTCTAAGGAAAAACAGGCTTACAAACTGCTGGGTCAAGAGTCAATGGGCTTACGTCAAGGACCGCCTAAGATATCTAAGTGAAAACGGGCATACAAACTGCCGTGTCATTTACATAAAGCAATGACAACATATGGGCATACGTCATATTGGGACCGCCTAAGATTTCTAAGTGAAAACGGGCTTACAAACTGCCGGGTCAAGAGTCAATAGATTACGTCAAGGCCGTCTAAGATTTCTAAGCAAAAATGGGCTTACAAACTGCCGGGTCAAGAGTCAATGGTCTTACGTCAAGGTCCGCCTAAGATTTCTAATCGAAAACGGGCTTACAAACTGCCGGGTCAAGAGTCAATGGGCTTACATCAAGGACCGCCTAAGATTTTTAAGCGAAAACGGGCTTACAAACTGCCGGGTCAAGATTCAATGGGCTTACGTCAAAGACCACCTAAGATTTCTAAGCGAAAACGGGCTTACAAACTGCCGGGTCAAGAGTCAATGGGCTTACGTCAAGGACCGCCTAAGATTTCTAAGCAAAAACGGGCTTACAAACTGCCGGGTCATTTTACATAAAAGCAATGACAACAAATGGGCTTACGTCACATTGGGAACGCCTAAGATTTCTAAGGGAAAAACGGGCTTACAAACTGCCGGGTCAAGAGTCAATGGCTTATGTGAAGGGCGCCTAAGATTTCTAACCGAAAACGGGCTTACAAACTGCCGGGTCAAGAATAAATGGGCTTGCGCCAAGGACCGCCTAAGATTTCTAAGCAAAAACGGGCTTACAAACTGCCGGGTCAAGAGGTAATGCGCTTACGTCAAGGACCGCCTAAGATTTCTAAGCGAAAATGGGCTTACAACTGCCGGGTCAAGAGTCATGGGCTTACGTCACATGGGACCGCCTACGATTTCTAAGCAAAAACGGGCTTACAAACTGCCGGTGAAGAGTCAATGGGCTTACGTCAAGGACCGCCTAAGATTTCTAAGGGAAAACGGGCTTACAAACTGCCGTGTCATTTTACATAAAAGCAATGACAACATATGGGATTACGTCACATTGGGACCGCCTAAGATTTCTAAGCGAAAACAGGCTTACAAACTCCCGGGTCAAGAGTCAATAGGATTACGTCAAGGCCGTCTAAGATTTCTAAACAAAAAGGGGCTTACAAACTGCCGGGTCAAGAGTCAATGGTCTTACGTCAAGGACCACCTAAGATATCTAAGCAAAAAAGGGCTTACAAACTGCCGGGTCAAGAGTCAATGGGCTTATGTCAAGGACCGCCTAAGATTTCTAAGCAAAAACGGGCTTACAAACTGCCGGGTCAAGAATCAATGGGCTTGCGCAAGGACCGCCTAAGATTTCTAAGCAAAAAGGGGCTTACAAACTGCCGGGTCAAGAGTCAATGGGCTTACGTCAAGGACAGCCTAAGATTTCTAAGCGAAAATGGCTTACAAACTGCCGGGTCAAGAGTCAATAGGCTTACGTCACATTGGGACCGCCTACGATTTCTAAGCGAAAACGGGCTTACAAACTGCCGGGTGAAGAGTCAATGGGCTTACGTCAAGGACCGCCTAAGATTTCTAAGGGAAAACGGGCTTACAAACTGCCGGGTCATTTTACATAAAAGCAATGACAACATATGGGCTTATGTCACATTGGGACCGCCTAAGATTTCTAAGCGAAAACAGGCTTACAAACTCCCAGGTCAAGAGTCAATAGGATTACGTCAAGGCCGTCTAAGATTTCTAAACAAAAACGGGCTTACAAACTGCCGGGTCAAGAGTCAATGGTCTTACGTCAAGGACCACCTAAGATTTCTAAGCAAAATAGGGCATACAAACTGCCAGGTCATTTTACATAAAAGCAATGACAACATATGGCTTACGTCATATTGGGAATGCCTAAGATTTCTAAACGAAAACGGGCTTACAAACTGCCGGGTCAAGAGTCAATAAGATTACGTCAAGGCCGTCTAAGATTTCTAAGCGAAAACGGGCTTATAAACTGCCGGGTCAAGAGTCAATGGTCTTACGTCAAGGTCAGCCTAAGATTTCTAAGCGAAAACGGGCTTACAAACAGCCGGGTCAAGAGTCAATGGGCTTACATCAAGGACCGCCTAAGATTTCTAAGCGAAAACGGGCTTACAAACTGCCGGTCAAGAGTCAATGGCTTACGTCAAGGACCGCCTAAGATTTCTAAGCGAAAACGGGCTTACAAACTGCCGGGTCAAGAGTCAATGGGCTCACGTCAAGGACCGCCTAAGATTTCTAAGCGAAAATGGCTTACAAACTGCCGGGTCATTTTACATAAAAGCAATGACAACAAATGGGCTTACGTCACATTGGGACAACCTAAGATTTCGAAGTGAAAACGGGCTTACAAACTGCCGGGTCAAGAGTCAATGGCTTACGTCAAGGACCGCCTAAGATTTCTAACCAAAAAGGGGCTTACAAACTGCCGGTTCAAGAGTCAATAGGCTTGCGTCAAGGACCGCCTAAGATTTCTAAGCAAAAACGGGCTTACAAACTGCCGGGTCAACAGTCAATGGGCTTACGTCAAGGACCGCCTAGGATTTCTAAGCGAAAACGGGCTTACAAACTGCCGGGTCAAGAGTCAATGGGCTCACGTCAAGGACCGCCTAAGATTTCTAAGCGAAAATGGGCTTATAAACTGCCGTGTCATTTTACATAAAAGCAATGACAACAAATGGGCTTACGTCACATTGGGACCGCCTAAGATTTCGAAGTGAAAACGGGCTTACAAACTGCCGGGTCAAGAGTCAATGGCTTACGTCAGGGACCGCCTAAGATTTCTAACTGAAAACGGGCTTACAAACTACCGGGTCAAGAGTCAATGGGCTTGCGTCAAGGACCGCCTAAGATTTCTAAGCAAAAACGGGCTTACAAACTGCCGGGTCAAGAGTCAATGGGCTTACGTCAAGGACCGCCTAAGATTTCTAAGCGAAAACGGGCTGACAAACTGCCGGGTCAAGAGTCAATGGGCTTACGTCAAGGACCGCCTAAGATTTCTAAGTGAAAACGGGCATACAAACTGCCATGTCATTTTAATAAAAAACATATGGGCTTACATCACATTGGGACCGCCTAAGATTTCTAAGTGAAAACGGGCTTACAAACTACCGGGTCAAGAGTCAATAGGATTACGTCAAGGCCGTCTAATATTTCTAAGCGAAAACGGGCTAAACTTAATGGTCTTACATCAAGGACCGCCTAATATTTCTAAGCGAAAACGGGCTTACAAACTGCCGGTCAAGAGTCAATGGGCTTACGTCAAGGACCGCCCAAGATTTCTAAGGGAAAACGGGCATACAAACTGCCGGGTCATTTTACATAAAAGCAATGACAACATATAGGCTTACGTCACATTGGGACCGCCTAAGATTTCTAAGCGAAAACGGGCTTACAAACTGCCGAGTAAAGAGTCAATAGGATTACGTCAAGGCCGTCTAAGATTTCTAAGCGAAAACGGGCTTACAAACTGCTGGATCAAGAGTCAATGGCCTTACGTCAAGGACCGCCTAAGATTTCTAAGCGAAAACGGGCTTACAAACTGCCGGGTCAAGAGTCAATGGGCTTACGTCAAGGACCGCCTAAGATTTCTATTCGAAACGGGCTTACAAACTGCCGGGTCAAGAGTCAATGGGATTGCGTCAAGGACCGCCTATGATTTCTAAGAGAAAACGGGTTTACAAACTGCCGGGTTATGAGTCAATGGGCTTACGTCAAGGACCGCCTAAGATGTCTAAGTGAAACGGGCATTCAAACTGCCGGGCCATTTTACATAAAAGCAATGACAACATATGGGCTTACGTCACATTGGGACCGCCTAAGATTCTACGCGAAAACGGGCTTACAAACTGCAGGGTCAGGAGTCAATAGGATTACGTCAAGGCCGTCTAAGATTTCTAAGCGAAAACGGGCTTACAAACTGCCGGGTCAAGAGTCAATAGGCTTACGTCAAGGACCGCCTAAGATTTCTAAGGGAAAACGGGCTTACAAACTGCCGGGTCAAGAGTCAATGGGCATACGTCAAGGACCGCCTAAGATTTCTAAGCGAAAACGGGCTTACAAACTGCCGGGTCAAGAGTCAATGGGCTTACGTCAAGGACCGCCTAAGATTTCTAAGCGAAAACGGGCTTACAAACTGCCGGGTCAAGAGTCAATGGGCTTACGTCAAGGACCGCCTAAGATTTCTATGCGAAAACGGGCTTACAAACTACCGGGTCAAGAGTTAATGGGCTTACGTCAAGGACCGCCTAAGATTTCTAAGCGAAAATGGGCTTACAAATTGCCGGGTCATTTTACATAAAAGCAATGACAACAAATGGGCTTACGTCACATTGGGACCGCCTAAGATTTCGAAGTGAAAACGGGCTTACAAACTGCCAGGCCAAGAGACAATGGGCTTGCATCAAGGACCGCCTAAGATTTCTAAGCAAAAACGAGCTTACAAACTGCCAGGACAAGAGTCAATGGGCTTACGTCAAGGACCGCCTAAGATTTCTAAGCGAAAACGGGCTTACAAACTGCCGGGTCAAAAATCAATGGGCTTACGTCACATTGGGACCGCCTAAGATTTCTAAGCGAAAACGGGCTTACAAAATGCCTGGTGAAGAGTCAATGGGCTTACGTCAAGGACCGCCTAAGATTACTAAACGAAAACTGGCTTACAAAATGCCGGGTCATTTTACATAAAAGCAATGACAACAAATGGGCTTACGTCACATTGGGACCGCCTAAGATTTCTAAGCGAAAACGGGCTTACAAACTGCCGGGTCAAGAGTCAATGGGCTTACGTCAAGGACCGCCTAATATTTCTAAGCGAAAACGGGCTTACGAACTGCCGGGTCAAGAGTCAATGGGCTTACATCAAGGACCGCCTAAGATTTCTAACCGAAAATGGGCTTACAAACTGCCGGGTCATTTTACATAAAAGCAACGACAACAAATGGGCTTACGTCACATTGGGACCACCTAAGATTTCTAAGCGAAAACGGGCTTACAAACTGCCGGGTCAAGAGTCAATCGGCTTACATCAAGGACCGCCTAAGATTTCTAAGCGAAAATGGGCTTACAAACTGCCGGGTCATTTTACATAAAAGCAATGACAACAAATGGGCTTACGTCACATTGGGACCACCTAAGATTTCTAAGCGAAAACGGGCTTACAAACAGCTGGGTCAAGAGTCAATAGGCTTACATCAAGGACCGCCTAAGATTTCTAAGCGAAAATGGGCTTACAAACTGCCGGGTCATTTTACATAAAAGCAATGACAAAAAATAGGCTTACGTCACATTGGAACGGCCTAAGATTTCTAAGAAAAAACGGGCTTACAAATTGCCGGGTCAAGAGTCAATGGGCTTACGTCAAGGACCGCCTAAGATTTCTAAGCGAAAACGGGCTTACAAACTGTCGGGTCAAGAGTCAATGGGCTTACATCAAGGACCGCCTAAGATTTCTAAGCAAAAGCGGGCTTACAAATTGCCGGGTCAAGAGTCAATGGGCTTACGTTATGGACCGCCTAAGATTTCATAGCGAAAACGGGCTTACAAACTGCCGGGTCAAGAGTCAAAGGGCTTACGTCAAGGACCGCCTAAGATTTCTAAGTGAAATCGGGCATACAAACTGCCGGGTCATTTTACATAAAAGCAATGACAACATATGGGCTTACGTCACATTATGACCGCCTAAGATTTCTAAGCGAAAACGGACTTATAAACTGCCCGGTCAGGAGTCAATAGGATTACGTCAACGCCGTCTAAGATTTCTAAGCGAAAACGGGCTTACAAACTGCTGGATCAAGAGTCAATGGTCTTACGTCAAGGACCGCCTAAGATTTCTAAGCGAAAACGGGCATACAAACTGCCGGGTCAAGAGTCAATGGGCTTACGTCAAGGACCGCCTAAGATTTCTATTCGAAAACGGGCTTACAAACTGCAGGGTCAAGAGTCAATGGGATTGCGTCAAGGACCGCCTATGATTTCTAAGAGAAAACGGGTTTACAAACTGCCGGGTCAAGAGTCAATGGGCTTACGTCAAGGACCGCCTAAGATGTCTAAGTGAAACGGGCATTCAAACTGCCGGGCCATTTTACATAAAAGCAATGACAACATATGGGCTTACGTCACATTGGGACCGCCTAAGATTCTACGCGAAAACGGGCTTACAAACTGCAGGGTCAGGAGTCAATAGGATTACGTCAAGGCCGTCTAAGATTTCTAAGCGAAAACGGGCTTACAAACTGCCGGGTCAAGAGTCAATAGGCTTACGTCAAGGACCGCCTAAGATTTCTAAGAGAAAACGGGCTTACAAACTGCCGGGTCAAGAGTCAATGGGCATACGTCAAGGACCGCCTAAGATTTCTAAGCGAAAACGGGCTTACAAACTGCCGGGTCAAGAGTCAATGGGCTTACGTCAAGGACCGCCTAAGATTTCTAAGTGAAAACGGGCTTACAAACTGCCGGGTCAAGAGTCAATGGCTTACGTCAAGGACCGCCTAAGATTTCTATGCGAAAACGGGCTTACAAACTACCGGGTCAAGAGTTAATGGGCTTACGTCAAGGACCGCCTAAGATTTCTGAGCGAAAATGGGCTTACAAACTGCCGGGTCATTTTACATAAAAGCAATGACAACAAATGGGCTTACGTCACATTGGGACAGACTAAGATTTCTAAGCGAAAACGGGCTTACAAAGAGTCAATGGGCTTACGTCAAGGACCGCCTAATATTTCTAAGCGAAAACGGGCTTACAACTGCTGGGTCAAGAGTCAATGGGCTTACATCAAGGACCGCTTAAGATTTCTAACCAAAAATGGGCTTACAAACTGCCGGGTCATTTTACATAAAAGCAACGACAACAAATGGGCTTACGTCACATTGGGACCACCTAAGATTTCTAAACGAAAACGGGCTTACAAACTGCCGGGTCAAGAGTCAATCGGCTTACATCAAGGACCGCCTAAGATTTCTAAGCGAAAATTGGCTTACAAACTGCCGGGTCATTTTACATAAAAGCAATGACAAAAAATTGGCTTACGTCACATTGGGACGGCCTAAGATTTCTAAGAAAAAACGGGCTTACAAACTGCCGGGTCAATAGTCAATGGGCTTACGTCAAGGACCGCCTAAGATTTCTAAGCGAAAACGGGCTTACAAACTGTCGGGTCAAGAGTCAATGGGCTTACATCAAGGACCGCCTAAGATTTCTAAGCAAAAGCGGGCTTACAAATTGCCGGGTCAAGAGTCAATGGGCTTACGTTATGGACCACCTAAGATATCTAAGCGAAAACGGGCTTACAAACTGCCGGGTCAAGAGTCAATGGGCTTACGTCAAGGACCGCCTAAGATTTCTAAGTGAAAACGGGCCTACAAACTGCCGGGTCATTTTACATAAAAGCAATGACAACATATGGGCTTACGCCACATTATGACCGCCTAAGATTTCTAAGTGAAAACGGGCTTACCAACTGCCGGGTCAGGAGTCAATAGGATTACGTCAAGGCCGTCTAAGATTTCTAAGCGAAAACGGGCTTACAAACTGCTGGATCAAGAGTCAATGGTCTTACGTCAAGGACCGCCTAAGATTTCTAAGCGAAAACGGGCTTACAAAGAGTCAATGGGCTTACGTCAAGGACCGCCTAATATTTCTAAGCGAAAACGGGCTTACGAACTGCTGGGTCAAGAGTCAATGGGCTTACATCAAGGACCGCCTAAGATTTCTAACCGAAAATGGGCTTACAAACTGCCGGGTCATTTTACATAAAAGCAACGACAACAAATGGGCTTACGTCACATTGGGACCACCTAAGATTTCTAAACGAAAACGGGCTTACAAACTGCCGGGTCAAGAGTCAATCGGCTTACATCAAGGACCGCCTAAGATTTCTAAGCGAAAATGGGCTTACAAACTGCCGGGTCATTTTACATAAAAGTAATGACAACAAATGAGCTTACGTCACATTGGACCACCTAAGATTTCTAAGTGAAAATGGGCTTATGAACTGCCGGGTTAAGAGTCAATGGGCTTACGTTAAGGACCGCCTAAGATTTCTAAGCAAAAATGGGCTTACAAACTGCCGGGTCATTTTACATAAAAGCAATGACAACAAATGGGCTTACGTCACATTGGGACCACCTAAGATTTCTAAGCGAAAACGGGCTTACAAACAGCCGGGTCAAGAGTCAATAGGCTTACATCTAGGACCGCCTAAGATTTCTAAGCGAAAATGGGTTTACAAACTGCAGGGTCATTTTACTAAAAGCAATGACAAAAAATGGGCTTACGTCACATTGGGACGGCCTAAGATTTCTAAGAAAAAACGGGCTTACAAACTGCCGGGTCAAGAGTCAATGGGCTTACGTCAAGGACCGCCTAAGATTTCTAAGCGAAAACGGGCATACAAACTTTCGGGTCAAGAGTCAATGGGCTTACATCAAGGACCGCCTAAGATTTCTAAGCAAAAGCGGGCTTACAAATTGCCGGGTCAAGAGTCAATGGGCTTACGTTATGGACCACCTAAGATTTCTAAGCGAAAACGGGCTTACAAACTGCCGGGTCAAGAGTCAATGGGCTTACGTCAAGGACCGCCTAAGATTTCAAAGTGAAAACGGGCATACAAACTGCCGGGTCATTTTACATAAAAGCAATGACAACATATGGGCTTACGCCACATTATGACCGCCTAAGATTTCTAAGTGAAAACGGGCTTACAAACTGCCGGGTCAGGAGTCAATAGGATTACGTCAAGGCCGTCTAAGATTTCTAAGCGAAAACGGGCTTACAAACTGCTGGATCAAGAGTCAATGGTCTTACGTCAAGGACCGCCTAAGATTTCTAAGCGAAAACGGGCATACAAACTGCCGGGTCAAGAGTCAATGGGCTTACGTCAAGGTCCGCCTAAGATTTCTATTCGAAAACGGGCTTACAAACTGCCGGGTCAAGAGTCAATGGGCTTACGTCACGGACCGCCTAAGATTTCTAAGCGAAAATGGGCTTACAAACTGCCGTGTCATTTTACATAAAATAAATGACAACAAATGGGCTTACGTCACATTGGGACCGTTTAAGATTTCTAAGCGAAAACGAACTTACAAACTGCCGGGTCAAGATTCAATGGGCTTACGTCAAGGACCGCCTAAGATTTCTAACCGAAAACGGGCTTACAAACTGCCGGGTCAAGAGTCAATGGGATTGCTTCAAGGACCGCCTAAGATTTATAAGAAAAAACGGGCTTACAAACTGCCGGGTCAAGAGTCAATGGGATTGCGTCAAGGACCGCCTATGATTTCTAAGAGAAAACGGGTTTACAAACTGCCGGGTTAAGAGTCAATGGGATTACGTCAAGGAGCGCCTAAGATGTCTAAGTGAAAACGGGCATTCAAACTGCCGGGCCATTTTACATAAAAGCAATGACAACATATGGGCTTACGTCACATTGGGACCGCCTACGATTCTACGCGAAAACGGGCTTACAAACTGCAGGGTCAGGAGTCAATAGGATTACGTCAAGGCCGTCTAAGATTTCTAAGCGAAAACGGGCTTACAAACTGCATGGGTCAAGAGTCAATAGGCTTACGTCAAGGACCGCCTAAGATTTCTAAGAGAAAACAGGCTTACAATCTGCCGGGTCAAGAGTCAATGGGCTTACGTCAAGGACCGCCTAAGATTTCTAAGCGAAAATGGGCTTACAAACTGCCGGGTCATTTTACATAAAACAATGACAACAAATGGGCTTACGTCACATTGGGACCTCCTAAGATTTCTAAGCGAAAACGGGCTTACAAACTGCCGGGTCAAGAGTCAATAGGCTTACATCAAGGACCGCCTAAGATTTCTAAGCGAAAATGGGCTTACAAACTGCCGGGTCATTTTACATAAAACCAATGACCACAAATGGGCTTACGTCACATTGGGACCACCTAAGATTTCTAAGCGAAAACGGGCTTACGAACTGCCGGATCAAGAGTCAATGGGCTTACATCAAGGACCGCCAAAGATTTCTAAGCGAAAATGGGCTTACAAACTACCGGGTCATTTTACATAAAAGCAATGACAACAAATGGGCTTATGTCACATTGGGACCACCTAAGATTTCTAAGCGAAAACGGGCTTACAAACTGCAGGGTCAAGAGTCAATAGGCTTTCATCAAGGACCGCCTAAGATTTCTAAGCGAAAATGGGCTTACAAACTGCTGGGTCATTTTATATAAAAGCAATGACAAAAAATGGGCTTACGTCACATTGGGACGGCCTAAGATTTCTAAGCGAAAACGGGCATACAAACGGCCGGGTCAAGAGTCAATGGGCTTACGTCAAGGACCGCCTAAGATTTATATTCGAAAACGGGCTTACAAACTGCCGGGTCAAGAGTCAATGGGCTTACGTCAAGGACCGCCTAAGATTTCTAAGCGAAAATGGGCTTACAAACTGCCGGGTCATTTTACATAAAAGAAATGACAACAAATGGGCCTACGTCACATTGGGACCGTTTAAGATTTCTAAGCGAAAACGAACTTACAAACTGCCGGGTCAAGAGTCAATGGGCTTACTTCAAGGACCGCCTAAGATTTCTAACCGAAAACGGGCTTACAAACTGCCGGGTCAAGAGTCAATGGGATTGCTTCAAGGACCGCCTAAGATTTATATGAAAAAACGGGCTTACAAACTGCCGGGTCAAGAGTCAATGGGATTGCGTCAAGGACCGCCTATGATTTCTAAGAGAAAACGGGTTTACAAACTGCCGGGTCAAGAGTCAATGGGCTTACGTCAAGGACCGCCTAAGATGTCTAAGTGAAAACGGGCATTCAAACTGCCAGGCCATTTTACATAAAAGCAATGACAACATATGGGCTTACATCACATTTGGACCGCCTAAGATTCTACGCGAAAACAGGCTTACAAACTGCCGGGTCAGGAGTCAATAGGATTACGTCAAGGCCGTCTAAGATTTCTAAGCGAAAACGGGCTTACAAACTGCCGGGTCAAGAGTCAATAGGCTTACGTCAAGGACCGCCTAAGATTTCTAAGAGAACACGGGCTTACAAACTGCCGGGTCAAGAGTCAATGGGCATACTTCAAGGACCGCCTAAGATTTCTATGCGAAAACGGGCTTACAAACTGCCGGGTCAAGAGTCAATGGGCTTACGTCAAGAACCGCCTAAGATTTCTAAGTGAAAACGGGCTTACAAACTGCTAGGTTAGGAGTCAATAGGATTACGTCAAGGCCGTCTAAGATTTCTAAGCGAAAACGGGCATACAAACTGCCGGGTCAAGAGTCAATGGTCTTACGTCAAGGACCGCCTAAGATTTCTAAGCGAAAACGGGCTTACAAACTGCCGGGTCAAGAGTCAATGGGCTTACGTCAAAGACCGCCTAAGATTTCTAAGAGAAAACGGGCTTACAAACTGCCGGGTCAAGAGTCAATGGGCTTACGTCAAGGACCGCCTAAGATTTCTATGCGAAAACGGCCTTACAAACAGCCGGGTCAAGAGTCAATGGGCTTACATCAAGGACCGCCTAAGATTTCTAAGTGAAAATAGGCTTACAAACTGCCTGGTCATTTTACATAAAAGCAATGACAACAAATGGGCTTACGTCACATTGGGACCGCCTAAGATTTCTAAGTGAAAAAGGGCTTACAAACTGCCGATCCAAGAGTCAATGGGCTTACGTCAAGGACCGCCTAAGATTTCTAACGGAAAATGGGCTTACAAACTGCCGGGTCGAGAGTGAATGGGCTTCCGTCAAGGACCGCCTAAGATTTCTAACCAAAAACGAGCTTACAAACAGCCGGGTCAAGAGTCAATGGGCTTACGTCAAGGACCGCCTAAGATTTCTATGCGAAAACAGGCTTACAAACTGCCGGGTCAAGAATCAATGGGCTTACGTCACATTGGGACCGCCTAAGATTTCTAAGCGAAAAGGGCTTACAAAATGCCGGGTGAAGAGTCAATGGGCTTACGTCAAGGACCGCCTAAGATTTCAAAACGAAAACGGGCTTACAAACTGCCGGGTCATTTTACATAAAAGCAATGACAACAAATGGGCTTTCGTCACATTGGGACCGCCTAAGATTTCTAAGCAAAAACGGGCTTACAAACTGCCGGGTCAAGAGTCAATGGGCTTACGTCAAGGACCGCCTAATATTTCTAAGCGAAAACGGGCTTACGAACTGCCGGGTCAAGAGTCAATGGGCTTACGTCAAGGATCGCCTAAGATTTCTTAGCGAAAATGGGCTTACAAACTGCCGGGTCATTTTACATAAAACCAATGACCACAAATGGGCTTACGTCACATTGGGACCACCTAAGATTTCTAAGCGAAAACGGGCTTACGAACTACCGGATCAAGAGTCAATGGGCTTACATCAAGGACCGCCAAAGATTTCTAAGCGAAAATGGGCTTACAAACTACCGGGTCATTTTACATAAAAGCAATGACAACAAATGGGCTTATGTCACATTGGGACCACCTAAGATTTCTAAGCGAAAACGGGCTTACAAACTGCAAGGTCAAGAGTCAATAGGCTTACATCAAGGACCGCCTAAGATTTCTAAGCGAAAATGGGCTTACAAACTGCTGGGTCATTTTACATAAAAGCAATGACAAAAAATGGGCTTACGTCACATTGGGACGGCCTATGATTTCTAAGCGAAAACGGGCTTACAAACTGCCGGGTCAAGAGTCAATGGGCTTACGTCAAGGACCGCCTAAGATTTCTATGCGGAAACGGGCTTACAAACTGTCGGGTCAAGAGTCAATGGGCTTACATTAAGGACCGCCTAAGATTTCTAAGCGAAAACTGGCTTACAAACAGCCGGGTCATTTTACATAAAAGCAATGACAACAAATGGGCTTACGTCACATTGGGACCGCCTAAGATTTCTAAGCGAAAACGGGCTTACAAACTGCCGGGTCAAGAGTCAATGGGCTTACGTCAAGGATCGCCTAAGATTTCTTAGCGAAAATGGGCTTACAAACTGCCGGGTCATTTTACATAAAAGCAATGACAACAAATGGGCTTACGTCACAATGGGACCGCCTAAGATTTCTATGCGAAAACGATCTTTTACAAACTGCCGGGTCAAGAGTCAATGGGCTTACGTCAAGGTCCGCCTAAGATTTCTAACCGAAAATGGGCTTACAAACTGCCGGGTCAAGAGTCAATGGTATTGCGTCAAGGACCGCCTAAGATTTCAAAGAAAAAACGGGCTTACAAACTGCCGGGTCAAGAGTCAATGGGCTTACGTGAAGGACCGCCAAAGATTTCTATGCGAAAACGGGCTTACAAACTGCCGGGTCAAGAGTCAATGGGCTTACGTCAAGGATCGCCTAAGATTTCTAAGCGAAAATGGGCTTACAAACTGCCGGGTCATTTTACATAAAAGCAATGACAACAAATGGGCTTACGTCACATTGGGACCACCTAAGCATTCTAAGCAAAAACGAGCTTACAAACTGCCGGGCCAAGAGACAATGGCCTTACGTCAAGGACCGCTTAAGATTTCTAACCGAAAACGTGCTTACAAACTGCCGGGTTAAGATTCAATGGGATTGCGTCAAGGACCGCCTAAGATTTCTAAGAGAAAACGGGCTTACAAACTGCCGGGTCAAGAGTCAATGGGCTTAAGTCAAGGACCGCCTAAGATGTCTAAGTGAAAACGGGCATACAAACTGCCGGGTCATTTTACATAAAAGCAATGACAACATATGGGCTTACGTCACATTGGGACCGCCTAAGATTTCTAAGCGAAAACGGGCTTACAAACTGCCGGGTCAGGAGTCAATAGGATTACGTCAAGGCCGTCTAAGATTTCTAAGCGAAAACGGGCTTACAAACTGCCGGGTCAAGAGTCAATGGTCTTACGTCAAGGACCGCCTAAGATTTCTAAGCGAAAACGGGCTTACAAACTGCCGGGTCAAGAGTCAATGGGCTTACGTCAAGGACCGCCTAAGATTTCTAAGAGAAAACGAGCTTACAAACTGCTGGGTCAAGAGTCAATGGGCTTATGTCACGGACCGCCTAAGATTTCTATGCGAAAACGGGCTTACAAACTGCCGGGTCAAGAGTCAATGGGCTTACGTCAAGGATCGCCTAAGATTTCTAAGCGAAAATGGGCTTACAAACTGCCGGGTCATTTTACATAAAAGCAATGACAACAAATGGGCTTACGTCACAATGGGACCGCCTAAGATTTCTATGCGAAAACGAGCTTACAAACTGCCGGGTCAAGAGTCAATGGGCTTACGTCAAGGTCCGCCTAAGATTTCTAACCGAAAATGGGCTTACAAACTGCCGGGTCAAGAGTCAATGGTATTGCGTCAAGGACCACCTAAGATTTCAAAGAAAAAACGGGCTTACAAACTGCCGGGTCAAGAGTCAATGGGCTTACGTGAAGGACCGCCAAAGATTTCTATGCGAAAACGGGCTTACTAACTGCCGGGTCAAGATTCAATGGGCTTACGTCAAGGACCGCCTAAGATTTCAATGCGAAAACGGCTTACAAACTGCCGGGTCAAGAGTCAATGGGCTTACGTTAAGGACCGCCTAAGATTTCTAAGCGAAAACTGGCTTACAAACTGCCGGGTCATTTTACATAAAAGAAATGACAACAAATGGGCTTACGTCACATTGGGACCGCCTAAGATTTCTAAGCGAAAAGGGATTACAAACTGCCGGGTCAAGAGTCAATGGGCTTACGTCAAGGACCGCCTAAGATTTCAATGCGAAAACGGGCTTACAAACTGCCGGGTCAAGAGTCAATGGGCTTACATTAAGGACCGCCTAAGATTTCTAAGAGAAAACAGGCTTACAATCTGCCGGGTCAAGAGTCAATGGGCTTACGTCAAGGACCGCCTAAGATTTCTAAGCGAAAATGGGCTTACAAACTGCCGGGTCATTTTACATAAAAGAAATGACAACAAATGGGCTTACGTCACATTGGGACCGCCTAAGATTTCTAAGCGAAAAGGGATTACAAACTGCCGGGTCAAGAGTCAATGGGCTTACGTCAAGGACCGCCTAAGATTTCAATGCGAAAACGGGCTTACAAACTGCCGGGTCAAGAGTCAATGGGCTTACATTAAGGACCGCCTAAGATTTCTAAGCGAAAACTGGCTTACAAACTGCCGGGTCATTTTACATAAAAGCAATGACAACAAATGGGCTTACGTCACATTGGGACCGCCTAAGATTTCTAAGCGAAAACGGGCTTACAAACTGCCGGGTCAAGAGTTAATGGGCTTACGTCAAGGACCGCCTAAGATTTCTTAGCGAAAATGGGCTTACAAACTGCCGGGTCATTTTACATAAAAGCAATGACAACAAATGGGCTTACGTCACAATGGGACCGCCTAAGATTTCTATGCGAAAACGATCTTTTACAAACTGCCGGGTCAAGAGTCAATGGGCTTACGTCAAGGTCCGCCTAAGATTTCTAACCGAAAATGGGCTTACAAACTGCCGGGTCAAGAGTCAATGGTATTGCGTCAAGGACCGCCTAAGATTTCAAAGAAAAAAACGGGCTTACAAACTGCCGGGTCAAGAGTCAATGGGCTTACGTGAAGGACCGCCAAAGATTTCTATGCGAAAACGGGCTTACAAACTGCCGGGTCAAGAGTCAATGGGCTTACGTCAAGGATCGCCTAAGATTTCTAAGCGAAAATGGGCTTACAAACTGCCGGGTCATTTTACATAAAAGCAATGACAACAAATGGGCTTACGTCACATTGGGACCACCTAAGCATTCTAAGCAAAAACGAGCTTACAAACTGCCGGGCCAAGAGACAATGGCCTTACGTCAAGGACCGCTTAAGATTTCTAACCGAAAACGGGCTTACAAACTGCCGGGTTAAGATTCAATGGGATTGCGTCAAGGACCGCCTAAGATTTCTAAGAGAAACGGGCTTACAAACTGCCGGGTCAAGAGTCAATGGGCTTAAGTCAAGGACCGCCTAAGATGTCTAAGTGAAAACGGGCATACAAACTGCCGGGTCATTTTACATAAAAGCAATGACAACATATGGGCTTACGTCACATTGGGACCGCCTAAGATTTCTAAGCGAAAACGGGCTTACAAACTGCCGGGTCAGGAGTCAATAGGATTACGTCAAGGCCGTCTAAGATTTCTAAGCGAAAACGGGCTTACAAACTGCCGGGTCAAGAGTCAATGGTCTTACGTCAAGGACCGCCTAAGATTTCTAAGCGAAAACGGGCTTACAAACTGCCGGGTCAAGAGTCAATGGGCTTACGTCAAGGACCGCCTAAGATTTCTAAGAGAAAACGAGCTTACAAACTGCTGGGTCAAGAGTCAATGGGCTTATGTCACGGACCGCCTAAGATTTCTATGCGAAAACGGGCTTACAAACTGCCGGGTCAAGAGTCAATGGGCTTACGTCAAGGATCGCCTAAGATTTCTAAGCGAAAATGGGCTTACAAACTGCCGGGTCATTTTACATAAAAGCAATGACAACAAATGGGCTTACGTCACAATGGGACCGCCTAAGATTTCTATGCGAAAACGAGCTTACAAACTGCCGGGTCAAGAGTCAATGGGCTTACGTCAAGGTCCGCCTAAGATTTCTAACCGAAAATGGGCTTACAAACTGCCGGGTCAAGAGTCAATGGTATTGCGTCAAGGACCACCTAAGATTTCAAAGAAAAAACGGGCTTACAAACTGTCGGGTCAAGAGTCAATGGGCTTACGTGAAGGACCGCCAAAGATTTCTATGCGAAAACGGGCTTACTAACTGCCGGGTCAAGATTCAATGGGCTTACGTCAAGGACCGCCTAAGATTTCAATGCGAAAACGGGCTTACAAACTGCCGGGTCAAGAGTCAATGGGCTTACGTTAAGGACCGCCTAAGATTTCTAAGCGAAAACTGGCTTACAAACTGCCGGGTCATTTTACATAAAAGAAATGACAACAAATGGGCTTACGTCACATTGGGACCGCCTAAGATTTCTAAGCGAAAAGGGGATTACAAACTGCCGGGTCAAGAGTCAATGGGCTTACGTCAAGGACCGCCTAAGATTTCAATGCGAAAACGGGCTTACAAACTGCCGGGTCAAGAGTCAATGGGCTTACATTAAGGACCGCCTAAGATTTCTAAGCGAAAACTGGCTTACAAACTGCCGGGTCATTTTACATAAAAGCAATGACAACAAATGGGCTTACGTCACATTGGGACCGCCTAAGATTTCTAAGCGAAAACGGGCTTACAAACTGCCGGGTCAAGAGTCAATGGGCTTACGTCAAGGATCGCCTAAGATTTCTTAGCGAAAATGGGCTTACAAACTGCCGGGTCATTTTACATAAAAGCAATGACAACAAATGGGCTTACGTCACAATGGGACCGCCTAAGATTTCTATGCGAAAACGATCTTTTACAAACTGCCGGGTCAAGAGTCAATGGGCTTACGTCAAGGTCCGCCTAAGATTTCTAACCGAAAATGGGCTTACAAACTGCCGGGTCAAGAGTCAATGGTATTGCGTCAAGGACCGCCTAAGATTTCAAAGAAAAAACGGGCTTACAAACTGCCGGGTCAAGAGTCAATGGGCTTACGTGAAGGACCGCCAAAGATTTCTATGCGAAAACGGGCTTACAAACTGCCGGGTCAAGAGTCAATGGGCTTACGTCAAGGATCGCCTAAGATTTCTAAGCGAAAATGGGCTTACAAACTGCCGGGTCATTTTACATAAAAGCAATGACAACAAATGGGCTTACGTCACATTGGGACCACCTAAGCATTCTAAGCAAAAACGAGCTTACAAACTGCCGGGCCAAGAGACAATGGCCTTACGTCAAGGACCGCTTAAGATTTCTAACCGAAAACGGGCTTACAAACTGCCGGGTTAAGATTCAATGGGATTGCGTCAAGGACCGCCTAAGATTTCTAAGAGAAAACGGGCTTACAAACTGCCGGGTCAAGAGTCAATGGGCTTAAGTCAAGGACCGCCTAAGATGTCTAAGTGAAAACGGGAATACAAACTGCCTGGTCATTTTACATAAAAGCAATGACAACATATGGGCTTACGTCACATTGGGACCGCCTAAGATTTCTAAGCGAAAACGGGCTTACAAACTGCCGGGTCAGGAGTCAATAGGATTACGTCAAGGCCGTCTAAGATTTCTAAGCGAAAACGGGCTTACAAACTGCCGGGTCAAGAGTCAATGGTCTTACGTCAAGGACCGCCTAAGATTTCTAAGCGAAAACGGGCTTACAAACTGCCGGGTCAAGAGTCAATGGGCTTACGTCAAGGACCGCCTAAGATTTCTAAGAGAAAACGAGCTTACAAACTGCTGGGTCAAGAGTCAATGGGCTTATGTCACGGACCGCCTAAGATTTCTATGCGAAAACGGGCTTACAAACTGCCGGGTCAAGAGTCAATGGGCTTACGTCAAGGATCGCCTAAGATTTCTAAGCGAAAATGGGCTTACAAACTGCCGGGTCATTTTACATAAAAGCAATGACAACAAATGGGCTTACGTCACAATGGGACCGCCTAAGATTTCTATGCGAAAACGAGCTTACAAACTGCCGGGTCAAGAGTCAATGGGCTTACGTCAAGGTCCGCCTAAGATTTCTAACCGAAAATGGGCTTACAAACTGCCGGGTCAAGAGTCAATGGTATTGCGTCAAGGACCACCTAAGATTTCAAAGAAAAAACGGGCTTACAAACTGCCGGGTCAAGAGTCAATGGGCTTACGTGAAGGACCGCCAAAGATTTCTATGCGAAAACGGGCTTACTAACTGCCGGGTCAAGATTCAATGGGCTTACGTCAAGGACCGCCTAAGATTTCAATGCGAAAACGGGCTTACAAACTGCCGGGTCAAGAGTCAATGGGCTTACGTTAAGGACCGCCTAAGATTTCTAAGCGAAAACTGGCTTACAAACTGCCGGGTCATTTTACATAAAAGAAATGACAACAAATGGGCTTACGTCACATTGGGACCGCCTAAGATTTCTAAGCGAAAAGGGGATTACAAACTGCCGGGTCAAGAGTCAATGGGCTTACGTCAAGGATCGCCTAAGATTTCTTAGCGAAAATGGGCTTAGAAACTGCCGGGTCATTTTACATAAAAGCAATGACAACAAATGGGCTTACGTCATAATGGGACCGCCTAAGATTTCTATGCGAAAACGATCTTTTACAAACTGCCGGGTCAAGAGTCAATGGGCTTACGTCAAGGTCCGCCTAAGATTTCTAACCGAAAATGGGCTTACAAACTGCCGGGTCAAGAGTCAATGGTATTGCGTCAAGGACCGCCTAAGATTTCAAAGAAAAAACGGGCTTACAAACTGCCGGGTCAAGAGTCAATGGGCTTACGTGAAGGACCGCCAAAGATTTCTATGCGAAAACGGGCTTACAAACTGCCGGGTCAAGAGTCAATGGGCTTACGTCAAGGATCGCCTAAGATTTCTAAGCGAAAATGGGCTTACAAACTGCCGGGTCATTTTACATAAAAGCAATGACAACAAA
The DNA here is from genome assembly GCA_026119855.1 of Campanula takesimana. Classification (NCBI taxonomy): domain Eukaryota; kingdom Viridiplantae; phylum Streptophyta; class Magnoliopsida; order Asterales; family Campanulaceae; genus Campanula; species Campanula takesimana. Next base: position 21,858 of record JAOWBW010002740.1, read on the forward strand.
TGGGCTTACGTCACATTGGGACCACCTAAGCATTCTAAGCAAAAACGAGCTTACAAACTGCCGGGCCAAGAGACAATGGCCTTACGTCAAGGACCGCTTAAGATTTCTAACCGAAAACGGGCTTACAAACTGCCGGGTTAAGATTCAATGGGATTGCGTCAAGGACCGCCTAAGATTTCTAAGAGAAAACGGGCTTACAAACTGCCGGGTCAAGAGTCAATGGGCTTAAGTCAAGGACCGCCTAAGATGTCTAAGTGAAAACGGGCATACAAACTGCCGGGTCATTTTACATAAAAGCAATGACAACATATGGGCTTACGTCACATTGGGACCGCCTAAGATTTCTAAGCGAAAACGGGCTTACAAACTGCCGGGTCAGGAGTCAATAGGATTACGTCAAGGCCGTCTAAGATTTCTAAGCGAAAACGGGCTTACAAACTGCCGGGTCAAGAGTCAATGGTCTTACGTCAAGGACCGCCTAAGATTTCTAAGCGAAAACGGGCTTACAAACTGCCGGGTCAAGAGTCAATGGGCTTACGTCAAGGACCGCCTAAGATTTCTAAGAGAAAACGAGCTTACAAACTGCTGGGTCAAGAGTCAATGGGCTTATGTCACGGACCGCCTAAGATTTCTATGCGAAAACGGGCTTACAAACTGCCGGGTCAAGAGTCAATGGGCTTACGTCAAGGATCGCCTAAGATTTCTAAGCGAAAATGGGCTCACAAACTGCCGGGTCATTTTACATAAAAGCAATGACAACAAATGGGCTTACGTCACAATGGGACCGCCTAAGATTTCTATGCGAAAACGAGATTACAAACTGCCGGGTCAAGAGTCAATGGGCTTACGTCAAGGTCCGCCTAAGATTTCTAACCGAAAATGGGCTTACAAACTGCCGGGTCAAGAGTCAATGGTATTGCGTCAAGGACCGCCTAAGATTTCAAAGAAAAAACGGGCTTACAAACTGCCGGGTCAAGAGTCAATGGGCTTACGTGAAGGACCGCCAAAGATTTCTATGCGAAAACGGGCTTACTAACTGCCGGGTCAAGATTCAATGGGCCTACGTCAAGGACCGCCTAAGATTTCTAAGAGAAAACGAGCTTACAAACTGCTGGGTCAAGAGTTAATGGGCTTATGTCACGGACCGCCTAAGATTTCTATGCGAAAACGGGCTTACAAACTGCCGGGTCAAGAGTCAATGGGCTTACGTCAAGGATCGCCTAAGATTTCTAAGCGAAAATGGGCTTACAAACTGCCGGGTCATTTTACATAAAAGCAATGACAACAAATGGGCTTACGTCACATTGGGAGCACCTAAGCTTTCTAAGCAAAAACGAACTTACAAACTGCCGGGCCAAGAGTCAATGGCCTTACGTCAAGGACCGCTTAAGATTTCTAACCGAAAACGGGCTTACAAACTGCTGGGTTAAGGTTCAATGGGATTGCGTCAAGGACCGCCTAAGATTTCTAAGAGAAAACGGGCTTACAAACTGCCGGGTCAAGAGTCAATGGGCTTAAGTCAAGGACCGCCTAAGATGTCTAAGTGAAAACGGGCATACAAACTGCCGGGTCATTTTACATAAAAGCAATGACAACATATGGGCGTACGTCACATTGGGACCGCCTAAGATTTCTAAGCGAAAACGGGCTTACAAACTGCCGGGTCAGGAGTCTATAGGATTACGTCAAGGCCGTCTAAGATTTCTAAGCGAAAACGGGCTTACAAACTGCCGGGTCAAGAGTCAATGGTCTTACGTCAAGGACCGCCTAAGATTTCTAAGCGAAAACGGGCTTACAAACTGCCGGGTCAAGAGTCAATGGGCTTACGTCAAGGACCGCCTAAGATTTCTAAGAGAAAACATGCTTACAAACTGCTGGGTCAAGAGTCAATGGGCTTATGTCACGGACCGCCTAAGATTTCTATGCGAAAACGGGCTTTCAAACTGCCGGGTCAAGAGTCAATGGGCTTACGTCAAGGATCTCCTAAGATTTCTAAGCGAAAATGGGCTTACAAACTGCCGGGTCATTTTACATAAAAGCAATGACAACAAATGGGCTTACGTCACATTGGGACCACCTAAGCTTTCTAAGCAAAAACGAGCTTACAAACTGCCGGGCCAAGAGACAATGGCCTTACGTCAAGGACCGCTTAAGATTTCTAACCGAAAACGGGCTTACAAACTGCCGGGTTAAGATTCAATGGGATTGCGTCAAGGACCGCCTAAGATTTCTAAACGAAAATGGGCTTACAAACTGCCGGGTCATTTTACATAAAACCAATGACCACAAATGGGCTTACGTCACATTGGGTCCACCTAAGATTTCTAAGCGAAAACGGGCTTATGAACTGCCAGATCAAGAATCAATGGGCTTACATCAAGGACCGCCAAAGATTTCTAAGCGAAAATGGGCTTAAAAACTACCGGGTCATTTTACATAAAAGGAATGACAACAAATTGGCTTATGTCACATTGGGACCACCTAAGATTTCTAAGCGAAAACGGGCTTACAAACTGCAGGGTCAAGAGTCAATAGGCTTACATCAAGGACCGCCTAAGATTTCTAAGCGAAAATGGGCTTACAAACTGCCGGGTCATTTTACATAAAAGCAATGACAAAAAATGGGCTTACGTCACATTGGGACGGCCTAAGATTTCTAAGCGAAAACGGGCTTACAAACTGCCGGGTCAAGAGTCAATGGGCTTACGTCAAGGACCGCCTAAGATTTCTAAGCGAAAACGGGCTTACAAACTGTCGGGTCAAGAGTCAATGGGCTTACGTCAAGGACCGCCTAAGATTTCTATGCGAAAACGAGCTTACAAACTGCCGGGTCAAGAGTCAATGGGCTTACGTTAAGGACCGCCTAAGATTTCTAAGCGAAAACGGGCTTACAAACTGCCGGGTCATTTTACATAAAAGCAATGACAACAAATGGGCTTACGTCACATTGGGACCGCCTAAGATTTCTAAGCGAAAACGGGCTTACAAACTGTCGGGTCAAGAGTCAATGGGCTTACGTCAAGGACCGCCTAAGATTTCTAAGAGAAACGGGCTTACAAACTGCCGGGTCAAGAGTCAATGGGCTTAAGTCAAGGACCGCCTAAGATTTCTAAGCGAATACGGGCCTACAAACTGCCGGGTCAAGAGTCAATGGGCTTAGGTCAAGGACCGCCTAAGATTTCTAAGCGAAAATGGGCTTACAAACTGCCGGGTCATTTTACATAAAAGCAATGACAACAAATGGGCTTACGTCACATTGGGACCGCCTAAGATTTCTAAGCGAAAACGAGGTTACAAACTGCCAGGTCAAGAGTCAATGGGCTTACGTCAAGGACCGCCTAAGATTTCTTACCGAAAATGGGCTTACAAACTGCCGGGTCAAGAGTCAACGGCATTGCGTCAAGGACCGCCTAAGATTTCAAAGAAAAACGGGCTTACAAACTGCCGGGTCAAGAGTCAATGGGCTTACGTCAAGGACCGCCTAAGATTTCTATGCGAAAACGGGCTTACAAACTGCCGGGCCAAGAGTCAAAGGGCTTACGTCAAGGATCGCCTAAGATTTCTAAGCGAAAACGGGCTTACAAACTGCCGGTTCATTTTACATAAAAGCAATGACAAAAAATGGGCTTACGTCACATTGGGACCGCCTAAGATTTCTAAGCGAAAACGAGCTTACAAACTGCCGGGTCAAGATTCAATGGGCTTACATCAAGGACCGCTTAAGATTTCTAACCGAAAACGGGCTTACAAACTGCCGGGTTAAGATTCAATGGGATTGCGTCAAGGACCGCCTAAGATTTCTAAGAGAAAATGGGCTTACAAACTGCCGGGTCAAGAGTCAATGGGCTTACGTCAAGGACCGCCTAAGATTTCTAAGCGAAAATGGGCTTACAAACTGCCGAGTGAAGAATCAGTGGGCTTACGTCAAGGATCGCCTAAGTTTTCTAAGCGAAAACGAGCATACAAACTGCCGGGTCATTTTACATAAAAGCAATGACAACATATGGGCTTACGTCACATTGGGACCGCCTAAGATTTCTAAGCGAAAACGGGCTTACAAACTGCCGGGTCAGGAGTCAATAGGATTACGTCAAGGCCGTCTAAGATTTTTAAGCGAAAACGGGCTTACAAACTGCCGGTCAAGAATCAATGGTCTTACGTCAAGGACCGCCTAAGATTTCTAAGCGAAAACGGGCTTATAAACTGCCCGGTCAAGAGTCAATGGGCTTACGTCAAGGACCGCCTAAGATTTCTAAGAGAAAACGTGCTTACAAACTGCCGGGTCAAGAGTCAATGGGCTTACGTCAAGGACCGCCTAAGATTTCTATGCGAAAACGGCTTACAAACTGCCGGGTCAAGAGTCAATGGGCTTAGGTCAAGGACCGCCTAAGATTTCTAAGCGAAAATGGGCTTACAAACTGCCGGGTCATTTTACATAAAAGCAATGACAACAAATGGGCTTACGTCACATTGGGACCACCTAAGATTTCTAAGCGAAAACGAGCTTACAAACTGCCAGGTCAAGAGTCAATGGGCTTACGTCAAGGACCGCCTAAGATTTCTTACCGAAAATGGGCTTACAAACTGCCGGGTCAAGAGTCAATGGCATTGCGTCAAGGACCGCCTAAGATTTCAAAGAAAAAACGGGCTTACAAACTGCCGGGTCAAGAGTCAATGGGCTTACGTCAAGGACCGCCTAAGATTTCTATGCGAAAACGGGCTTACAAACTGCCGGGCCAAGAGTCAATGGGCTTACGTCAAGGATCGCCTAAGATTTCTAAGCGAAAACGGGCTTACAAACTGCCGGGTGATTTTACATAAAAGCAATGACAAAAAATGGGCTTACGTCACATTGGGACCGCCTAAGATTTCTAAGCGAAAACGAGCTTACAAACTGCCGGGTCAAGATTCAATGGGCTTACATCAAGGACCGCTTAAGATTTCTAACCGAAAACGGGCTTACAAACTGCCGGGTTAAGATTCAATGGGATTGCGTCAAGGACCGCCTAAGATTTCTAAGAGAAAATGGGCTTACAAACTGCCGGGTCAAGAGTCAATGGGCTTACGTCAAGGACCGCCTAAGATTTCTAAGCGAAAATGGGCTTACAAACTGCCGAGTGAAGAATCAATGGGCTTACGTCAAGGATCGCCAAAGATTTCTAAGCGAAAACGGGCTTACAAACTGCCGGGTCATTTTACATAAAAGCAATGACAACAAATTGGCTTACGTCACATTGGGACCGCCTAAGCTTTCTAAGAAAAAACGAGCTTACAAACTGCCGGGCCAAGAGACAATGGCCTTACGTCAAGGACCGCTTAAGATTTCTAACCGAAAACGGGCTTACAAACTGCCGGGTTAAGATTCAATGGGATTGCGTCAAGGACCGCCTAAGATTTCTAAGAGAAAACGGGCTTACAAACTGCCGGGTCAAGAGTCAATGGGCTTACGTCAAGGACCGCCTAAGATGTATAAGTGAAAACGGGCATACAAACTGCCGGGTCATTTTACATAAAGCAATGACAACATATGGGCTTACGTCACATTGGGACCGCCTAAGATTTCTAAGTGAAAACGGGCTTACAAACTTCCGGGTCAGGAGTCAATAGGATTACGTCAAGGCCGTCTAAGATTTCTAAGCGAAAACGGGCTTACAAACTGCCGGGTCAAGAGTCAATGTTCTTACGTCAAGGACCGCCTAAGATTTCTAAGTGAAAACGGGCGTACAAACTGCCGGGTCAAGAGTCAATGGGCTTACGTCAAGAACCGCCTAAGATTTCTAAGAGAAAACGGGCTTACAAACTGCCGGGTCAAGAGTCAATGGGCTTACGTCAAGGACCGCCTAAGATTTCTATGCGAAAACGGGCTTACAAACTGCCGGGTCAAGAGTCAATGGGCTTAGGTCAAGGATCGCCTAAGATTTCTAAGCGAAAATGGGCTAACAAACTGCAGGGTCATTTTACATAAAATCAATGACAACATATGGCTTACGTCACATTGGGACCGCCTAAGATTTCTAAGTGAAAACGGGCTTACAAACTGCCGGGTCAGGAGTCAATAGGATTACGTCAAGGCCGTCTAAGATTTCTAAGCGAAAACGGGCTTACAAACTGCCGGGTCAAGAGTCAATGGTCTTACGTCAAGGACCGCCAAAGATTTCTAAGCGAAAACGAGCTTACAAACTGCCGGGTCAAGAGTCAATGGGCTTACGTCAAGGACCGCTTAAGATTTCTAACCGAAAATGGGCTTACAAACTGCCGGGTTAAGATTCAATGGGATTGCGTCAAGGACCACCTAAGATTTCTAAGAGAAACCGGGCTTACAAAATGCCGGGTCAAGAGTCAATGGGCTTACGTCAAGGACCGCCTAAGATTTCTAAGCGAAAATGGGCTTACAAACTGCCGAGTGAAGAATCAATGGGCTTACGTCAAGGATCGCCTAAGATTTCTAAGCGAAAACGGGCATACAAACTGCCGGGTCATTTTACATAAAAGCAATGACAACATATGGGCTTACGTCACATTGGGACCGCCTAAGATTTCTAAGCGAAACGGGCTTACAAACTGCCGGGTCAGGAGTCAATAGGATTACGTCAAGGCCGTCTAAGATTTCTAAGCGAAAACGGGCTTACAAACTGCCGGGTCAAGAGTCAATGGTCTTACGTCAAGGACCGCCTAAGATTTCTAAGCGAAAACGGCTTACAAACTGCCGGGTCAAGAGTCAATGGGCTTACGTCAAGGACCGCCTAAGATTTCTAAGAGAAAACGGGCTTACAAACTGCCGGGTTAAGAGTCAATGGGCTTATGTCAAGGACCGCCTAAGATTTCTATGCGAAAACGGGCTTACAAACTGCCGGTCAAGAGTCAATGGGCTTACGTCAAGGATCGCCTAAATTTCTAAGCGAAAATGGCTTACAAACTGCCGGGTCATTTACATAAAAGCAATGACAACAAATGGGCTTACGTCACATTGGGACCCCTAAGCTTTCTAAGAAAAAACAAGCTTACAAACTGCCGGGCCAAGAGACAATGGCATTACGTCAAGGACCGCTTAAGATTTCTTACCGAAAACGGGCTTACAAACTGCCGGGTTAAGATTCAATGGATTGCGTCAAGGACCGCCTAAGATTTCTAAGAGAAAACGGGCTTACAAACTGCCGGGTCAAGAGTCAATGGGCTTACGTCAAGGACCGCCTAAGATGTCTAAGTGAAAACGGGCATACAAACTGCCGGGTCATTTTACATAAAAGCAATGACAACATATGGGCTTACGTCACATTGGGACCGCCTAAGATTTCTAAGTGAAAACGGGCTTACAAACTGCCGGGTCAGGAGTCAATAGGATTACGTCAAGGCCGTCTAAGATTTTTAAGCGAAAACGGGCTTACAAACTGCCGGGTCAAGAGTCAATGGTCTTACGTCAAGGACCGCCTAAGATTTCTAAGCGAAAACGGGCTTACAAACTGCCGGGTCAAGAGTCAATAGCTTACGCCAAGGTCCGCCTAAGATTTCTAAGAGAAAACGGCTTACAAACTGCCGGGTCAAGAGTCAATGGGCTTACGTCAAGGACCGCCTAAGATTTTTATGCGAAAACGGGCTTACAAACTGCCGGATCAAGAGTCAATGGGCTTAGGTCAAGGACCGCCTAAGATATCTAAGTGAAAATGGGCTTACAAACTGCCGGGTCATTTTACATAAAAGCAATGACAACAAATGGGCTTACGTCACATTGGGACCGCCTAAGATTTCTAAGCGAAAACGAGCTTACAAACTGCCGGGTCAAGATTCAATGGGCTTACGTCAAGGATCGCCTAATATTTCTAAGCGAAAATAGGCTTACAACTGCCGGGTCATTTTACATAAAAGCAATGACAACAAATGGGCTTACGTCATATTGGGACCGCCTAAGATTTCTAAGCGAAAACGAGCTTACAAACTGCCGGGTCAAGAGTCAATGGTCTTACGTCAAGGACCGCCTAAGATTTCTAACCGAAAATGGGCTTACAAACTGCCGGGTCAAGAGTCAATGGCATTGCGTCAAGGACCGCCTAAGATTTCAAAGAAAAAACGGGCTTACAAACTGCCAGGTCAAGAGTCAATGGCCTTACGTCAAGGACCGCTTAAGATTTCTAACCGAAAACGGGCTTACAAACTGCCGGGCTAAGATTCAATGGGATTGCTTCAAGGACCGCCTAAGATTTCTAAGAGAAAACGGGCTTACAAACTGCCGGGTCAAGAGACAATGGGCTTACGTCAAGGACTGCCTAAGATTTCTATGCGAAAACGGGCTTACAAACTGCCGGGTCAAGAGTCAATGGGCTTACGTCAAGGACCGCCTAAGATTTCTATGCGAAAACGGGCTTACAAACTGCCGGGTCAAGAGTCAATGGGCTTAGGTCAAGACCGCCTAAGATTTCTAAGCGAAAATGGGCTTACAAACTGCCGGGTCATTTTACATAAAAGCAATGACAACAAATGGGCTTACGTCACATTGGGACCGCCTAAGATTTCTAAGCGAAAACGAGCTTACAAACTGCCGGGTCAAGAGTCAATGGGCTTACGTCAAGGATCGCCTAATATTTCTAAGCGAAAATGGGCTTACAAACTGCCGGGTCATTTTACATAAAAGCAATGACAACAAATGGGCTTACGTCACATTGGGACCGCCTAAGATTTCTAAGTGAAAACGGGCTTACAAACTGTCGGGTCAGGAGTCAATAGGATTACGTCAAGGCCGTCAAAGATTTCTAAGCGAAAACGGGCTTACAAACTGCCGGGTCAAGAGTCAATGGTCATACGTCAAGGACCGCCTAAGATTTCTAAGCGAAAACGGGCTTACAAACTGCCGGGTCAAGAGTCAATGGGCTTACGTCAAGGACCGCCTAAGATTTCTAAGAGAAAACGGGCTTACAAACTGCCGGGTCAAGAGTCAATGGGCTTACGTCAAGGACCGCCTAAGATTTCTATGCGAAAACGGGCTTACAAACTGCCGGGTCAAGAGTCAATGGGCTTAGGTCAAGGACCGCCTAAGATTTCTAAGTGAAAATGGGCTTACAAACTGCCGGGTCATTTTACATAAAAGCAATGACAACAAATGGGCTTACGTCACATTGGGACCGCCTAAGATTTCTAAGCGAAAACGAGCTTACAAACTGCCGGGTCAAGATTCAATGGGCTTACGTCAAGGATCGCCTAATATTTCTAAGCGAAAATAGGCTTACAAACTGCCGGGTCATTTTACATAAAAGCAATGACAACAAATGGGCTTACGTCATATTGGGACCGCCTAAGATTTCTAAGCGAAAACGAGCTTACAAACTGTCGGGTCAAGAGTCAATGGTCTTACGTCAAGGACCGCCTAAGATTTCTAACCGAAAATGGGCTTACAAACTGCCGGTCTAGAGTCAATGGCATTGCGTCAAGGACCGCCTAAGATTTCAAAGAAAAAACGGGCTTACAAACTGCCAGGTCAAGAGTCAATGGCCTTACGTCAAGGACCGCTTAAGATTTCTAACCGAAAACGGGCTTACAAACTGCCGGGTTAAGATTCAATGGGATTGCGTCAAGGACCGCCTAAGATTTCTAAGAGAAAACGGGCTTACAAACTGCCGGGTCAAGAGACAATGGGCTTACGTCAAGGACCGCCTAAGATTTCTATGCGAAAACGGGCTTACAAACTGCCGGGTCAAGAGTCAATGGGCTTACGTCAAGGACCGCCTAAGATTTCTATGCGAAAACGGGCTTACAAACTGCCGGGTCAAGAGTCAATGGGCTTAGGTCAAGGACCGCCTAAGATTTCTAAGCGAAAATGGGCTTACAAACTGCCGGGTCATTTTACATAAAAGCAATGACAACAAATGGGCTTACGTCACATTGGGACCGCCTAAGATTTCTAAGCGAAAACGAGCTTACAAACTGCCGGGTCAAGAGTCAATGGGCTTACGTCAAGGATCACCTAATATTTCTAAGCGAAAATGGGCTTACAAACTGCCGGGTCATTTTACATAAAAGCAATGACAACAAATGGGCTTACGTCACATTGGGACCGCCTAAGATTTCTAAGCGAAAACGAGCTTACAAACTACCGGGTCAAGAGTCAATGGTCTTACGTCAAGGACCGCCTAAGATTTCTAACCGAAAATGGGCTTACAAACTGCCGGGTCAAGAGTCAATGGCATTGCGTCAAGGACCGCCTAAGATTTCAAAGAAAAAACGGGCTTACAAACTGCCGGGTCAAGAGTCAATGGGCTTACGTCAAGGACCGCCTAAGATTTCTATGCGAAAACGGGCTTACAAACTGCCGGGTCAAGAGTCAATGGGCTTACGTCAAGGATCGCCTAAGATTTCTAAGCGAAAATGGGCTTACAAACTGACGGGTCATTTTACATAAAAGGAATGACAACAAATGGGCTTACGTCACATTGGGACCGCCTAAGCTTTCTAAGCAAAAACGAACTTACAAACTGCCGGGCCAAGAGTCAATGGCCTTACGTCAAGGACTGCTTAAGATTTCTAACCGAAAACGGGCTTACAATCTGCCGGGTTAAGATTCAATGGGATTGCGTCAAGGACCGCCTAATATTTCTAAGAGAAAACGGGCTTACAAACTGCCGGGTCAAGAGTCAATAGTCTTACGTCAAGGACCGCCTAAGATTTCTAAGCGAAAACGGGCTTACAAACTGCCGGGTCAAGAGTCAATGGCCTTACCTCAAGGACCGCCTAAGATTTCTAAGAGAAAACGGGCTTACAAACTGCCGGGTCAAGAGTCAATGGGCTTACGTCAAGGACCGCCTAAGATTTCTATGCGAAAACGGGCTTACAAACTGCCGGGTCAAGAGTCAATGGGCTTACGTCAAGGAACGCCTAAGATTTCTAAGCGAAAATGGGCCTACAAACTGCCGGGTCATTTTACATAAAAGGAATGACAACAAATGGGCTTACGTCACATTGGGACCGCCTAAGCTTTCTAAGCAAAAACGAACTTACAAACTGCCGGGCCAAGAGTCAATGGCCTTACGTCAAGGACTGCTTAAGATTTCTAACCGAAAACGGGCTTACAATCTGCCGGGTTAAGATTCAATGGGATCGCGTCAAGGACCGCCTAAGATTTCTAAGAGAAAACGGGCTTACAAACTGCCGGGTCAAGAGTCAATAGTCTTACGTCAAGGACCGCCTAAGATTTCTAAGCGAAAACGGGCTTACAAACTGCCGGGTCAAGAGTCAATGGCCTTACCTCAAGGACCGCCTAAGATTTCTAAGAGAAAACGGGCTTACAAACTGCCGGGTCAAGAGTCAATGGGCTTACGTCAAGGACCGCCTAAGATTTCTATGCGAAAACGGGCTTACAAACTGCCGGGTCAAGAGTCAATGGGCTTACGTCAAGGATCGCCTAAGATTTCTAAGCGAAAATGGGCTTACAAACTGACGGGTCATTTTACATAAAAGCAATGACAAAAATGGGCTTACGTCACATTGGGACCGCCTAAGCTTTTTAAGCAAAACGAGCTTACAAACTGCCGGGCCAAGAGTCAATGGCCTTACGTCAAGGACCGCTTAAGATTTCTAATCGAAAACGGGCTTACAAACTGCTGGGTTAAGATTCAATGGGATTGCGTCAAGGACCGCCTAAGATTTCTAAGAGAAAACAGGCTTACAAACTGCCGGGTCAAGAGTTAATGGGCTTACGTCAAGGACCGCCTAAGATGTCTAAGTGAAAACAGGCATACAAACTGCCGGGTCATTTTACATAAAAGCAATGACAACATATGGGCTTACGTCACATTGGGACCGCCTAAGATTTCTAAGCAAAAACGGGCTTACAAAATGCCGGGTCAGGAGTCAATAGGATTACGTCAAGGCCGTCTAAGATTTCTAAGAGAAAACGGGCTTACAAACTGCCGGGTCAAGAGTCAATGGGCTTACGTCAAGGACCGCCTAAGATTTCTATGCGAAAACGGGCTTACAAACTGCCGGGTCAAGAGTCAATGGGCTTACGTCAAGGAACGCCTAAGATTTCTAAGCGAAAATGGGCCTACAAACTGCCGGGTCATTTTACATAAAAGGAATGACAACAAATGGGCTTACGTCACATTGGGACCGCCTAAGCTTTCTAAGCAAAAACGAACTTACAAACTGCCGGGCCAAGAGTCAATGGCCTTACGTCAAGGACTGCTTAAGATTTCTAACCGAAAACGGGCTTACAATCTGCCGGGTTAAGATTCAATGGGATTGCGTCAAGGACCGCCTAAGATTTCTAAGAGAAAACGGGCTTACAAACTGCCGGGTCAAGAGTCAATAGTCTTACGTCAAGGACCGCCTAAGATTTCTAAGCGAAAACGGGCTTACAAACTGCCGGGTCAAGAGTCAATGGCCTTACCTCAAGGACCGCCTAAGATTTCTAAGAGAAAACGGGCTTACAAACTGCCGGGTCAAGAGTCAATGGGCTTACGTCAAGGACCGCCTAAGATTTCTATGCGAAAACGGGCTTACAAACTGCCGGGTCAAGAGTCAATGGGCTTACGTCAAGGATCGCCTAAGATTTCTAAGCGAAAATGGGCTTACAAACTGACGGGTCATTTTACATAAAGCAATGACAAAAAATGGGCTTACGTCACATTGGGACCGCCTAAGCTTTTTAAGCAAAAACGAGCTTACAAACTGCCGGGCCAAGAGTCAATGGCCTTACGTCAAGGACCGCTTAAGATTTCTAATCGAAAACGGGCTTACAAACTGCTGGGTTAAGATTCAATGGGATTGCGTCAAGGACCGCCTAAGATTTCTAAGAGAAAACAGGCTTACAAACTGCCGGGTCAAGAGTTAATGGGCTTACGTCAAGGACCGCCTAAGATGTCTAAGTGAAAACAGGCATACAAACTGCCGGGTCATTTTACATAAAAGCAATGACAACATATGGGCTTACGTCACATTGGGACCGCCTAAGATTTCTAAGCAAAAACGGGCTTACAAAATGCCGGGTCAGGAGTCAATAGGATTACGTCAAGGCCGTCTAAGATTTCTAAGCGAAAACGGGCTTACAAACTGCCGGGTCAAGAGTCAATGGTCTTACGTCAAGGACCGCCTAAGATTTCTAAGCGAAAACAGGCTTACAAACTGCCGGGTCAAGAGTCAATGGGCTTACGTCAAGGACCGCCTAAGATTTCTAAGAGAAAACGGGCTTACAAACTACCGGGTCAAGAGTCAATGGGCTTATGTCAAGGACCGCCTAAGATTTCTATGCGAAACGGGCTTACAACTGCCGGGTCAAGATTCAATGGGCTTAGGTCAAGGACCGCCTAAGATTTCTAAGCGAAAATGGGCTTACAAACTACCGGGTCATTTTACATAAAAGCAATGACAACAACTGGGCTTACGTCACATTGGGACCGCCTAAGATTTCTAAGCGAAAACGAGCTTACAAACTGCCGGGTCAAGAGTCAATGGGCTTACGTCAAGGATCGCCTAAGATTTCTAAGCGAAAATGGGCTTACAAACTGCCGAGTCATTTTACATAAAAGCAATGACAACAAATGGGCTTACGTCACATTGGGACCGCCTAAGCTTTCTAAGCGAAAACGAGCTTACAAACTGCCGGGCCAAGAGTCAATGGCCTTACGTCAAGGACCGCTTAAGATTTCTAACCGAAAACGGGCTTACAAACTACTGGGACAAGATTCAATGGGATTGCGTCAATGACCGCCTAAGATTTCTAAGAGATAACGGGCTTACAAACTGCCGGGTCAAAAGTCAATGGGTTTACGTCAAGGACCGCCTAAGATGTCTAAGTGAAAACGGGCATACAAACTGCCGGGTCATTTTACATAAAAGCAATGACAACATATGGGCTTACGTCACATTGGGACCGCCTAAGATTTCTAAGCGAAAACGTTACAAACTGCCGGGTCAAGAGTCAATGGTCTTACGTCAAGGACCGCCTAAGATTTCTAAGCAAAATCGGGCTTACAAACTGCCGGGTCAAGAGTCAATGGGCTTACGTCAAGGACCGCCTAAGATTTCTAAGAGAAAACGGGATAACAAACAGCCGGGTCAAGAGTCAATGGGCTTACGTCAAGGACCGCCTAAGATTTCTAAGCGAAAACAGGCTTACAAACTGCCGGGTTAGAGTCAATAGGATTACGTCAAGGCCATCTAAGATTTCTAAGCGAAAACGGGCTTACAAACTGCCAGGTCAAGAGTCAATGGTCTTACGTCAAGGACCGCCTAAGATTTCTTAGCGAAAACGGGCTTACAAACTGCCGGGTCAAGAGTCAATGGGCTTACGTCAAGGACCGCCTAAGATTTCTAAGAGAAAACGGGCTTACAAACTGCCGGGTCAAGAGTCAATGGGCTTACGTCAAGGACCGCCTAATATTTCTAAGCGAAAATGGGCTTACAAACTGCCGGGTCATTTTACATAAAAGCAATGACAACAAATGGGCTTACGTCACAGTGGGACCGCATAAGATTTCTAAGCGAAAACGAGCTTACAAACTTCCGGGTCAAGAGTCAATGGGCTTAGGTCAAGGACCGCCTAATATTTCTAAGCGAAAATGGGCTTACAAACTGCCGGGTCATTTTACATAAAAGCAATGACAACAAATGGGCTTACGTCACAGTGGGACCGCATAAGATTTCTAAGCGAAAACGAGCTTACAAACTTCCGGGTCAAGAGTCAATGGGCTTACGTCAAGGATCGCCTAAGATTTCTAAGCAAAAATGGGCTTATAAACTGCCGGGTCATTTTACATAAAAGCAACGACAACAAATGGGCTTACGTCACATTGGGACCGCCTAAGCTTTCTAAGAGAAAACGAGCTTACAAACTGCCGAGCCAAGAGTCAATGGCCTTACGTCAGCTTAAGATATCTAACGAAAACGGGCTTACAAAATGCCGGGTCAAGAGTCAATGGGCTTACGTCAAGGACCGCCTAAGATTTCTAAGCGAAAATGGGCTTACAAACTGCCGAGTGAAGAATCAATGGGCTTACGTCAAGGATCGCCTAAGATTTCTAAGCGAAAACGTGCCTACAAACTGCCGGGTCATTTTACATAAAAGCAATGACAACATATGGGCTTACGTCACATTGGGACCGCCTAAGATTTCTAAGCGAAAACGGACATACAAACTGCCGGGTCAGGAGTCAATAGGATTACGTCAAGGCCGTCTAAGATTTCTAAGCGAAAACGGGCTTACAAACTGCCGGGTCAAGAGTCAATGGTCTTACGTCAAGGACCGCCTAAGATTTCTAAGCGAAAACAGGCTTACAAACTGCCGGGTCAAGAGTCAATGGGCTTACGTCAAGGACCGCCTAAGATTTCTAAGAGAAAACGGGCTTACAAACTACCGGGTCAAGAGTCAATGGGCTTATGTCAAGGACCGCCTAAGATTTCTATGCGAAACGGGCTTACAAACTGCCGGGTCAAGATTCAATGGGCTTAGGTCAAGGACCGCCTAAGATTTCTAAGCGAAAATGGGCTTACAAACTACCGGGTCATTTTACATAAAAGCAATGACAACAACTGGGCTTACGTCACATTGGACCGCCTAAGATTTCTAAGCGAAAACGAGCTTACAAACTGCCGGGTCAAGAGTCAATGGGCTTACGTCAAGGATCGCCTAATATTTCTAAGCAAAAATGGGCTTACAAACTGCCGAGTCATTTTACATAAAAGCAATGACAACAAATGGGCTTACGTCACATTGGGACCGCCTAAGCTTTCTAAGCGAAAACGAGCTTACAAACTGCCGGGCCAAGAGTCAATGGCCTTACGTCAAGGACCGCTTAAGATTTCTAACCGAAAACGGGCTTACAAACTACTGGGACAAGATTCAATGGGATTGCGTCAAGGACCGCCTAAGATTTCTAAGAGATAACGGGCTTACAAACTGCCGGGTCAAAAGTCAATGGGTTTACGTCAAGGACCGCCTAAGATGTCTAAGTGAAAACGGGCATACAAACTGCCGGGTCATTTTACATAAAAGCAATGACAACATATGGGCTTACGTCACATTGGGACCGCCTAAGATTTCTAAGCGAAAACGTTACAAACTGCCGGGTCAAGAGTCAATGGTCTTACGTCAAGGACCGCCTAAGATTTCTTAGCAAAATCGGGCTTACAAACTGCCGGGTCAAGAGTCAATGGGCTTACGTCAAGGACCGCCTAAGATTTCTAAGAGAAAACGGGATAACAAACTGCCGGGTCAAGAGTCAATGGGCTTACGTCAAGGACCGCCTAAGATTTCTAAGCGAAAACAGGCTTACAAACTGCCGGTTAGGAGTCAATAGGATTACGTCAAGGCCATCTAAGATTTCTAAGCGAAAACGGGCTTACAAACTGCCAGGTCAAGAGTCAATGGTCTTACGTCAAGGACCGCCTAAGATTTCTTAACGAAAACGGGCTTACAAACTGCCGGGTCAAGAGTCAATGGGCTTACGTCAAGGACCGCCTAAGATTTCTAAGAGAAAACGGGCTTACAAACTGCCGGGTCAAGAGTCAATGGGCTTACGTCAAGGACCGCCTAATATTTCTAAGCGAAAATGGGCTTACAAACTGCCGGGTCATTTTACATAAAAGCAATGACAACAAATGGGCTTACGTCACAGTGGGACCGCATAAGATTTCTAAGCGAAAACGAGCTTACAAACTTCCGGGTCAAGAGTCAATGGGCTTAGGTCAAGGACCGCCTAATATTTCTAAGCGAAAATGGGCTTACAAACTGCCGGGTCATTTTACATAAAAGCAATGACAACAAATGGGCTTACGTCACAGTGGGACCGCATAAGATTTCTAAGCGAAAACGAGCTTACAAACTTCCGGGTCAAGAGTCAATGGGCTTACGTCAAGGATCGCCTAAGATTTCTAAGCAAAAATGGGCTTATAAACTGCCGGGTCATTTTACATAAAAGCAACGACAACAAATGGGCTTACGTCACATTGGGACCGCCTAAGCTTTCTAAGAGAAAACGAGCTTACAAACTGCCGAGCCAAGAGTCAATGGCCTTACGTCAGCTTAAGATATCTAACCGAAAACGGGCTTACAAAATGCCGGGTCAAGAGTCAATGGGCTTACGTCAAGGACCGCCTAAGATTTCTAAGCGAAAATGGGCTTACAAACTGCCGAGTGAAGAATCAATGGGCTTACGTCAAGGATCGCCTAAGATTTCTAAGCGAAAACGTGCCTACAAACTGCCGGGTCATTTTACATAAAAGCAATGACAACATATGGGCTTACGTCACATTGGGACCGCCTAAGATTTCTAAGCGAAAACGGACATACAAACTGCCGGGTCAGGAGTCAATAGGATTACGTCAAGGCCGTCTAAGATTTCTAAGCGAAAACGGGCTTACAAACTGCCGGGTCAAGAGTCAATGGTCTTACGTCAAGGACCGCCTAAGATTTCTAAGCGAAAACGGGCTTACAAACTGCCGGGTCAAGAGTCAATGGGCTTACGTTAAGGACCGCCTAAGATTTCTAAGAGAAAACGGGCTTACAAACTGCCGGGTCAAGAGTCAATGGGCTTACGTCAAGGACCGCCTAAGATTTCTATACGAAAACGGGCTTACAAACTGCCGGGTCAAGAGTCAATGGGCTTACGTCAAGGATCGCCTAAGATTTTCTAAGCGAAAATGGGCTTACAAACCGCCGGGTCATTTTACATAAAAGCAATGACAACAAATGGGCTTACGTCACATTGGGACCGCCTAAGCTTTCTAAGAAAAAACAAGCTTACAAACTGCCGGGCCAAGAGACAATGGCCTTACGTCAAGGACCGCTTAAGATTTCTAACCGAAAACGGGCTTACAAACTGCCGGGTTAAGATTCAATGGGATTGCGTCAAGGACCGCCTAAGATTTCTAAGAAAAACGGGCTTACAAACTGCCGGGTCAAGAGTCAATGGGCTTACGTCAAGGACCGCCTAAGATGTCTAAGTGAAAACGGGCATACAAACTGCCGGGTCATTTTACATAAAAGCAATGACAACATATGGGCTTACGTCACATTGGGACCGCCTAAGATTTCTAAGTGAAAACGGGCTTACAAATTGCCGGGTCAGGAGTCAATAGGATTACGTCAAGGCCGTCTAAGATTTCTAAGCGAAAACGGGCTTACAAACTGCCGGGTAAAGAGTCAATGGTCTTACGTCAAGGACCGCCTAAGAATTCTAAGCGAAAACGGGCTTACAAACTGCCGGGTCAAGAGTCAATGGGCTTACGTCAAGGACCGCCTAAGATTTCTAAGAGAAAACGGGCTTACAAACTGCTGGGTCAAGAGTCAATGGGCTTACGTCAAGGACCGCCTAAGATTTCTATGCGAAAACGGGCTTACAAACTGCCGGGTCAAGAGTCAATGGGCTTAGGTCAAGGACCGCCTAAGATTTCTAAGCGAAAATGGGCTTACAATTTGCCGGGTCATTTTACATAAAAGCAATGACAACAAATGGGCTTACGTCACATTGGGACCGCCTAAGATTTCTAAGTCAAGAGTCAATGGGCTTATGTCAAGGATCGCCTAATATTTCTAAGCGAAAATGGGCTTACAAACTGCCGGGTCATTTTACATAAAAGCAATTAAACAAATGGGCTTACGTCACATTGGGACCGCCTAAGATTTCTAAGCGAAAACGAGCTTACAAACTGCCGGGTCAACAGTCAATGGTCTTACGTCAAGGACCGCCTAAGATTTCTAACCGAAAATGGGCTTACAAACTGCCGGGTCAAGAGTCAATGGCATTGCGTCAAGGACCGCCTAAGATTTCAAAGAAAAAACGGGCTTACAAACTGCCGGGTCAAGAGTCAATGGGCTTACGTCAAGGACCGCCTAAGATTTCTATGCGAAAACGGGCTTACAAACTGCCGGGTCAAGAATCAATAGGCTTACGTCAAGGATCGCCTAAGATTTCTAAGCGAAAATGGGCTTACAAACTGCCGGGTCATTTTACATAAAAGCAATGACAACATATGGGCTTACGTCACATTGGGACCGCCTAAGATTTCTAAGTGAAAACGGGCTTACAAACTGCCGGGTCAGGAGTCAATAGGATTACGTCAAGGCCCTCTAAGATTTCTAAGCGAAAACGGGCT
Source organism: Campanula takesimana (assembly GCA_026119855.1). Lineage (NCBI taxonomy): Eukaryota > Viridiplantae > Streptophyta > Magnoliopsida > Asterales > Campanulaceae > Campanula > Campanula takesimana. Next base: position 40,935 of record JAOWBW010002740.1, read on the forward strand.
TACAAACTGCCGGGTCAAGAGTCAATGGTCTTACGTCAAGGACCACCTAAGATTTCTAAGTGAAAACGGGCTTACAAACTGCCGGGTCAAGAGTCAATGGGCTTACGTTAAGGACCGCCTAAGATTTCTAAGAGAAAACGGGCTTACAAACTGCCGGGTCAAGAGTCAATGGGCTTACGTCAAGGACCGCCAAAGATTTCTATACGAAAACGGGCTTACAAACTGCCGGATCAAGAGTCAAGGGGCTTATGTCAAGGACCGCCTAAGATTTCTATGCGAAAACGGGCTTACAAACTGCCGGGTCAAGAGTTAATGGTCTTACGTCAAGGATCGCCTAAGATTTCCAAACGAAAATGGGCTTACAAACCTCCGGGTGATTTTACATAAAAGCAATGACAAAAAATGGGCTTACGTCACATTGGGACCGCCTAAGCTTTTTAAGCAAAAACGAGCTTACAAACTGCCGGGCCAAGAGTCAATGGCCTTACGTCAAGGACCGCTTAAGATTTCTAACCGAAAACGGGCTTACAAACTGCTGGGTTAAGATTCAATGGGATTGCGTCAAGGACTGCCTAAGATTTCTAAGAGAAAACGGGCTTACAAACTGCCGGGTCAAGAGTCAATGGGCTTACGTCAAGGACCGCCTAAGATGTCTAAGTGAAAACGGGCATACAAACTGCCGGGTCATTTTACATAAAAGCAATGACAACATATGGGCTTACGTCACATTGGGACCGCCTAAGATTTCTTAGCCAAAACGGGCTTACAAAATGCCGGGTCAGGAGTCAATAGGATTACGTCAAGGCCGTCTAAGATTTCTAAGCGAAAACGAGCTTACAAACTGCCGGGTCAAGGCTCAATAGGCTTACGTCAAGGACCGCCTAAGATTTCTAAGCGAAAACGGGCTTACAAACTGCCGGGTCAAGAGTCAATGGGCTTACGTCAAGGACCGCCTAAGATTTCTAAGAGAAAACGGGCTTACAAACGGACGGGTCAAGAGTCAATGGGCTTATGTCAAGGACCGCCTAAGATTTCTATGCGAAAGGGGCTTACAAACTGCCGGGTCAAGAGTCAATGGGCTTAGGTCAAGGACCGCCTAAGATTTCTAAGCGAAAATGGGCTTACAAACTACCGGGTCATTTTACATAAAAGCAATGACAACAAATGGGCTTACATCACATTGGGACCGCCTAAGATTTCTAAGCGAAAACGAGCTTACAAACTGCCGGGTCAAGAGTCAATGGGCTTACGTCAAGGATCGCCTAATATTTCTAAGCAAAAATGGGCTTAGAAACTGCCGGGTCATTTTACATAAAAGCAATGACAACAAATGGGCTTACGTCACATTGGGACCGCCTAAGCTTTCTAAGCGAAAACGAGCTTACAAACTGCCGGGCCAAGAGTCAATGGCCTTACGTCAAGGACCGCTTAAGATTTCTAACCGAAAACGGGCTTACAAACTGCCAGGACAAGATTCAATGGGATTGCGTCAAGGACCGCCTAAGATTTCTAAGAGATAACGGGCTTACAAACTGCCGGGTCAAGAGTCAATGGGCTTACGTCAAGGACCGCCTAAGATGTCTAAGTGCAAACGGGCATACAAACTGCCGGGTCATTTTACATAAAAGCAATGACAACATATGGGCTTACATCACATTGGGACCGCCTAAGATTTATAAGCGAAAACGAGCTTACGAACTGCCGGGTCAAGAGTCAATGGTCTTACGTCAAGACCGCCTAAGATTTCTTAGCAAAATCGGGCTTACAAACTGCCGGGTCAAGAGTCAATAGGATTACATCAAGGCCATCTAAGATTTCTAAGCGAAAACGGGCTTACAAACTGCCAGGTCAAGAGTCAATGGTCTTACGTCAAGGACCGCCTAAGATTTCTTAGCGAAAACGGGCTTACAAACTACCGGGTCAAGAGTCAATGGGCTTACGTCAAGGACCGACTAAGATTTCTATGCGAAAATGGGCTTACAAACTGCCGGGTCATTTTACATAAAAGCAACGACAACAAATGGGCTTACGTCACATTGGGACTGCCTAAGCTTCCTAAGCGAAAACGAGCTTACAAACTGCCGAGCCAAGAGTCAATGGCCTTACGTCAGCTTAAGATTTCTAACCGAAAACGGGTTTACAAACTGCCGGGTCAAGATTCAATGGGATTGCGTCAAGGACCGCCTAAGATTTCTAAGAGATAACGGGCATACAAACTGCCGGGACAAGCGTCAATGGGCTTACGTCAAGGACCGCCTAAGATGTCTAAGTGAAAACGGGCATACAAACTGCCGGGTCATTTTACATAAAAGCAATGACAACATATGGGCTTACGTCACATTGGGACCGCCTAAGATTTCTAAGCGAAAACGGGCATACAAACTGCCGGGTCAGGAGTCAATAGGATTACGTCAAGGCCGTCTAAAATTTCTAAGCGAAAACGGGCTTACAAACTGCCGGGTCAAGAGTCAATGGTCTTACGTCAAGGACCGCCTAAGATTTCTAAGCGAAAACGGGCTTACAAACTGCCGGGTCAAGAGTCAATGGGCTTACGTCAAGGACCGCCTAAGATTTCTAAGAGAAAACGGGCTTAAAAACTGCCGGGTCAAGAGTCAATGGGCTTACGTCAAGGACCGCCTAAGATTTCTATGCGAAAACGGGCTTACAAACTGCCGGGTTAAGAGTCAATGGGCTTACGTCAAGGACCGCCTAAGATTTCTATGCGAAAACGGGCCTACAAACTGACGGGTCATTTTACATAAAAGCAATGACAACAAATGGGCTTACGTCACATTGGGACCGCCTAAGATTTCTAAGCGAAAACGAGCTTACAAACTGCCGGGTCAAGAGTCAATGGGTTTACGTCAAGGACCGCCTAAGATTTCTAACCGAAAACGGGCTTACAAACTGACGGCTCAACAGTCAATGGCATTGCGTCAAGGACCGCCTAAGATTTCTAAGAAAAAACGGGCTTATAAACTGCCGGGTCAAGAGTCAATGGGCTTACGTCAAGGACCGCGTAAGATTTCTATGCGAAAACGGGCTTACAAAATGCCGGGTCAAGAGTCAATGGGCTTACGTCAAGGATCGCCTAAGATTTCTAAGCGAAAATGGGCTTACAAACTGCCGGGTCATTTTACATAAAAGCAATGACAACAAATGGGCTTACGTCACATTGGGACTGCCTAAGCTTTCTAAGCGAAAACGGGCTTACAAACTGCTGGGCCAAGAGTCAATGGCCTTACGTCAAGGACCGCTTAAGATTTCTAACCTAAAACGGGCTTACAAACTGCCGGGTCAAGATTCAATGGGATTGCGTCAAGGACCGCCTAAGATTTCTAAGGGAAAACGGGCTTACAAACTGCCGGGTCAAGAGTCAATGGGCTTACGTCAAGGACCTCCTAAGATGTCTAAGTGAAAATGGGCATACAAACTGCCGGGTCATTTTACATAAAAGAAATAACAACATATGGGCTTACATCACATTAGGACCGCCTAAGATTTCTAAGCCAAAACGGGCTTACAAACTGCCGGGTCAGGAGTCAGTAGGATTACGTCAAGGCCGTCTATGATTTCTAAGCGAAAACGGGCTTACAAACTGCCAGATCAAGAGTCAATGGTCTTACGTCAAGGACCGCCTAAGATTTCTAAGCAAAAACGGGCTTACAAACTGCCGGGTCAAGAGTCAATGGGCTTACGTCAAGGACCGCCTAAGATTTCTAAGAGAAAACGGGATAACAAACTGCCGGGTCAAGAGTCAATGAGCTTACGTCAAGGACCGCCTAAGATTTCTAAGCGAAAACGGGCTTACAAACTGCCGGGTTAGGAGTCAATAGGATTACATCAAGGCCATCTAAGATTTCTAAGCGAAAACGGGCTTACAAACTGCCAGGTCAAGAGTCAATGGTCTTACGTCAAGGACCGCCTAAGATTTCTTAGCGAAAACGGGCTTACAAACTGCCGGGTCAAGAGTCAATGGGCTTACGTCAAGGACCGCCTAAGATGTCTAAGTGAAAATGGGCATACAAACTGCCGGGTCATTTTACATAAAAGCAATGACAACATATGGGCTTACGTCACATTGGGACCGCCTAAGATTTCTAAGCGAAAACGAGCTTACAAACTGCCGGGTCAAGAGTCAATGGGCTTACGTCAAGGATCGCCTAATATTTCTAAGCAAAAATGGGCTTAGAAACTGCCGGGTCATTTTACATAAAAGCAATGACAACAAATGGGCTTACGTCACATTGGGACCGCCTAAGCTTTCTAAGCGAAAACGAGCTTACAAACTGCCGGGCCAAGAGTCAATGGCCTTACGTCAAGGACCGCTTAAGATTTCTAACCGAAAACGGGCTTACAAACTGCCAGGACAAGATTCAATGGGATTGCGTCAAGGACCGCCTAAGATTTCTAAGAGATAACGGGCTTACAAACTGCCGGGTCAAGAGTCAATGGGCTTACGTCAAGGACCGCCTAAGATGTCTAAGTGAAAATGGGCATACAAACTGCCGGGTCATTTTACATAAAAGCAATGACAACATATGGGCTTACGTCACATTGGGACCGCCTAAGATTTCTAAGCAAAAACGGGCTTACAAACTGCCTGGTCAGGAGTCAATAGGATTACGTCAAGGCCGTCTAAAATTTCTAAGCGAAAACGGGCTTACAAACTGCCGGGTCAAGAGTCAATGGTCTTACGTCAAGGACCGCCTAAGATTTCTAAGCGAAACGGGCTTACAAACTGCCGGGTCAAGAGTCAATGGGCTTAGGTCAAGGACCGCCTAAGATTTCTATGCGAAAACGGGCTTACAAACTGCCGGGTCATTTTACATAAAAGCAATGACAACAAATGGGCTTACGTCACATTGGGACCGCCTAAGATTTCTAAGCAAAAACGGGCTTACAAACTGCCTGGTCAGGAGTCAATAGGATTACGTCAAGGCCATCTATGATTTCTAAGCGAAAACGGGCTTACAAACTGCCAGATCAAGAGTCAATGGTCTTACGTCAAGGACCGCCTAAGATTTCTAAACAAAAACGGGTTAACAAACTGCCGGGTCAAGATTCAATAGGCTTACGTCAAGGACCGCCTAAGATTTCTAAGAGAAAACGGGATAACAAACTGCCGGGTCAAGAGTCAATGAGCTTACGTCAAGGACCGCCTAAGATTTCTAAGCGAAAACGGGCTTACAAACTGCCGGGTTAGGAGTCAATAGGATTACATCAAGGCCATCTAAGATTTCTAAGCGAAAACGGGCTTACAAACTGCCAGGTCAAGAGTCAATGGTCTTACGTCAAGGACCGCCTAAGATTTCTTAGCGAAAACGGGCTTACAAACTGCCGGGTCAAGAGTCAATGGGCTTACGTCAAGGACCGCCTAAGATGTCTAAGTGAAAATGGGCATACAAACTGCCGGGTCATTTTACATAAAAGCAATGACAACATATGGGCTTACGTCACATTGGGACCGCCTAAGATTTCTAAGCAAAAACGGGCTTACAAACTGCCTGGTCAGGAGTCAATAGGATTACGTCAAGGCCATCTATGATTTCTAAGCGAAAACGGGCTTACAAACTGCCAGATCAAGAGTCAATGGTCTTACGTCAAGGACCGCCTAAGATTTCTAAGCAAAAACGGGCTTACAAACTGCCGGGTCAAGAGTCAATGGGCTTACGTCAAGGACCGCCTAAGATTTCTAAGAGAAAACGGGATAACAAACTGCCGGGTCAAGAGTCAATGAGCTTACGTCAAGGACCGCCTAAGATTTCTAAGCGAAAACGGGCTTACAAACTGCCGGGTTAGGAGTCAATAGGATTACATCAAGGCCATCTAAGATTTCTAAGCGAAAACGGGCTTACAAACTGCCAGGTCAAGAGTCAATGGTCTTACGTCAAGGACCGCCTAAGATTTCTTAGCGAAAACGGCTTACAAACTGCCGGGTCAAGAGTCAATGGGCTTACGTCAAGGACCGCCTAAGATGTCTAAGTGAAAATGGGCATACAAACTGCCGGGTCATTTTACATAAAAGCAATGACAACATATGGGCTTACGTCACATTGGGACCGCCTAAGATTTCTAAGCAAAAACGGGCTTACAAACTGCCTGGTCAGGAGTCAATAGGATTACGTCAAGGCCATCTATGATTTCTAAGCGAAAACGGGCTTACAAACTGCCAGATCAAGAGTCAATGGTCTTACGTCAAGGACCGCCTAAGATTTCTAAGCAAAAACGGGCTTACAAACTGCCGGGTCAAGAGTCAATGGGCTTACGTCAAGGACCGCTAAGATTTCTAAGAGAAAACGGGATAACAAACTGCCGGGTCATTTTACATAAAAGAATGACAACAAATGGGCTTACGTCACATTGGGACCGCCTAAGATTTCTAAGCAAAAACGGGCTTACAAACTGCCGGGTCAAGAGTCAATGGGCTTACGTCAAGGACCGCCTAAGATTTCTAAGCGAAAACGGGCTTACAAACTGCCGGGTTAGGAGTCAATAGGATTACGTCAAGGCCATCTAAGATTTCTAAGCGAAAACGGGCTTACAAACTGCCAGGTAAAGAGTCAATGTCTTACGTCAGGGACCGCCTAAGATTTCTTAGCGAAAACGGGCTTACAAACTGCTGGGTCAAGAGTCAATGGGCTTACGTAAAGGACCGCCTAAGATTTCTAAGAGAAAACGGGCTTACAAACTGCCGGGTCAAGAGTCAATGGGCTTAGGTCAAGGACCGCCTAAGATTTCTATGCGAAAACGGGCTTACAAACTGCCGGGTCATTTTACATAAAAGCAATGACAACAAATGGGCTTACGTCACATTGGGACTGCCTTAGCTTTCTAAGCGAAAACGGGCGTACAAACTGCCGGGCCAAGAGTCAATGGCCTTACGTCAAGGACCGCTTAAGATTTCTAACCTAAAACGGGCTTACAAACTGCCGGGTCAAGATTCAATGGGATTGCGTCAAGGACCGCCTAAGATTTCTAAGGGAAAACGGGCTTACAAACTGCCGGGTCAAGAGTCAATGAGCTTACGTCAAGGACCTCCTAAGATGTCTAAGTGAAAATGGGCATACAAACTGCCGGGTCATTTTACATAAAAGAAATGACACATATGGGCTTACATCACATTAGGACCGCCTAAGATTTCTAAGCGAAAACGGGCTTACAAACTGCCGGGTCAGGAGTCAGTAGGATTACGTCAAGGCCGTCTATGATTTCTAAGCGAAAACGGGCTTACAAACTGCCAGATCAAGAGTCAATGGTCTTACGTCAAGGACCGCCTAAGATTTCTAAGCAAAAACGGGCTTACAAACTGCCGGGTCAAGAGTCAATGGGCTTACGTCAAGGACCGCCTAAGATTTCTAAGAGAAAACGGGATAACAAACTGCCGGGTCAAGAGTCAATGGGCTTACGTCAAGGACCGCCTAAGATTCTAAGCGAAAACGGGCTTACAAACTGCCGGGTTAGGAGTCAATAGGATTACATCAAGGCCATCTAAGATTTCTAAGCGAAAACGGGCTTACAAACTGCCAGGTCAAGAGTCAATGGTCTTACGTCAAGGACCGCCTAAGATTTCTAGCGAAAACGGGCTTACAAACTGCCGGGTCAAGAGTCAATGGGCTTACGTCAAGGACCGCCTAAGATGTCTAAGTGAAAATGGGCATACAAAACTGCCGGGTCATTTTACATAAAAGCAATGACAACATATGGGCTTACGTCACATTGGGACCGCCTAAGATTTCTAAGCAAAAACGGGCTTACAAACTGCCTGGTCAGGAGTTAATAGGATTACGTCAGGCCATCTATGATTTCTAAGCGAAAACGGGCTTACAAACTGCCAGATCAAGAGTCAATGGTCTTACGTCAAGGACCGCCTAAGATTTCTAAGCAAAAACGGGCTTACAAACTGCCGGGTCAAGAGTCAATGGGCTTACGTCAAGGACCGCCTAAGATTTCTAAGAGAAAACGGGATAACAAACTGCCGGGTCATTTTACATAAAAGCAATGACAACAAATGGGCTTACGTCACATTGGGATCGCCTAAGATTTCTAAGCAAAAACGGGCTTACAAACTGCCGGGTCAAGAGTCAATGGGCTTACGTCAAGGACCGCCTAAGATTTCTAAGCGAAAACGGGATTACAAACTGCCGGGTTAGGAGTCAATAGGATTACGTCAAGGCCATCTAAGATTTCTAAGCGAAAACGGGCTTACAAACTGCCAGGTAAAGAGTCAATGGTCTTACGTCAAGGACCGCCTAAGATTTCTTAGCGAAAACGGGCTTACAAACTGCTGGGTCAAGAGTCAATGGGCTTACGTAAGGACCGCCTAAGATTTCTAAGAGAAAAACGGGCTTACAAACTGCCGGGTCAGAGTTAATGGGCTTAGGTCAAGGACCGCCTAAGATTTCTATGCGAAAACGGGCTTACAAACTGCCGGGTCAAGAGTCAATGGGCTTACGTCAAGGACCGCCTAAGATTTCTAAGCGAAAATGGCTTACAAACTGCCGGGTCATTTACAAAAAAGCAATGACAACAAATGGGCTTACGTCACATTGGGACCGCCTAAGATTTCTAAGTGAAAACGGGCTTACAAACTGCTGATCCAAGAGTCAATGGGCTTACGTCAAGGACCGCCTAAGATTTCTAACCGAAAACAGGCTTACAAACTGCCGGGTCGAGAGTCAATGGGCTTGCGTCAAGGACCGCCAAAGATTTCTAAGCAAAAATGAGCTTACAAACTGCTGGGTCAAGAGTCAATGGGCTTACGTCAAGGACCGCCTAAGATTTCTAAGCGAAAACGGGCTTACAAACTGCCGGGTCAAGAATAATGGGCTTACGTCACATTGGGACCGCCTAAGATTTCTAAGCGAAAACGGGCTTATAAACTGCCAGGTCAAGAGTCAATGGGCTTACGTCAAGGACCGCCTAAGATTTCTAAGCGAAAACGGGCTTACAAACTGCCGTGTCATTTTACATAAAAGCAATGACAACAAATGGGCTTACGTCACATTGGGACCGGCTAAGATTTCTAAGCGAAAACGAGCTTACAAACTGCGGGTCAAGAGTCAATGGGCTTATGTCAAGGACCGCCTAATATTTCTAAGCGAAAACGGGCTTACGAACTGCCGGATCAAGAGTCAATGGGCATACATCAAGGACCGCCTAAGATTTCTAAACGAAAATGGGCTTACAAACTGCCGGGTCATTTTACATAAAAGCAATGACAATAATGGGCTTACATCAGATTGGGACCAGCTAAGATTTCTAAGCGAAAACGGGCTTACAAACTGCCGGGTCAAGAGTCAATCGGCTTACATCAAGGACCGCCAAAGATTTCTAAGCGAAAATGGGCTTACAAACTGCCGGGTCATTTTACATAAACGCAATGACAACAAATGGGCTTATGTCACATTGGGACATCCTAAGATTTCTAAGCGAAAACGGGCTTAGAAACTGCCGGGTCAAGAGTCAATGTGCTTACGTCAAGGACCGCCTAAGATTTCTAAGCGAAAACGGGCTTACATACTGTCGGGTCAAGCGACAATGGGCTTACATCAAGAGACAACGGGCCTATAAACTACCGGGTCAAGAGTCAATAGGATTACGTCAAGGCCGTCTAACATTTCTAAGCAAAAACGGGCTTACAAACTACCAGATCAAGAGTCAATGGTCTTACGTCAAGGACCGCCTAAGATTTCTAAGAAAAAATGGGCCTACAAATTTCCGGGTCAAGAGTCAATGGGCTTACATCAAGGACCGCCTAAGATTTTTAAGTAAAAACGGGCATACAAACTGCCGGGTCATTTTACATAAAAGCAATGACAACATATGGGCTTACGTCACATTGGGACCGCCTAAGATTTCTAAGCGAAAACGGGCTTACAAACTGCCGGGTCAGGAGTCAATAGGATTATGTCAAGGCTGTTTAAGATTTCTAAGCGAAATGGGGCTTACAAACTGCCGGGTCAAGAGTCAATGGTCTTACGTCAAGGACTGCCAAAGATTTCTACGCTAAAACGGGCTTACAAACTGCCGGGTCAAGAGTCAATGGGCTTACATCAAGGACCGCCTAAGATTTCTAAGAGAAAACGGGCTTACAAACTGCCGGGTCAAGAGTCAATGGGCTTACGTCAAGGGCCGCCAAAGATTTCTATGCGAAAAACGGGCTTACAAACTGCCGGGTCAAGAGTCAATGGGCTTACGTCAAGGACCGGCTAATATTTCTAAGCGAAAATGGGCTTACAAACTGCCGGGTCATTTTACATAAAAGCAATGACAATAAATGGGCTTACGTCACATTGGGACCGCCTAAGATTTCTAAACGAAAACGAGTTTACAAATCGCCGGGTCAAGAGTCAATGGGCTTACGTCAAGGACCGCCTAAGATTTCTAAGCGAAAACGGGTCTACAAACTACCGGGTCAAGAGTCAATGGGCTTACGTCAAGGACCGCCTAAGATTTCTAAGAGAAAACGGGCTTACAAATTGCCGGGTCAAGAGTCAATGGGCTTACGTTAAGGACCGCCTAAGATTTCTATGCGAAAACGGGCTTACAAACTACCGGGTCAATAGTCAATGGGCTTACGTCAAGGACCGCCTAAGATTTCTAAGCGAAAACGGGCTTACAAATTGCCGGGTCATTTTACATAAAAGCAATGACAACAAATGGGCTTACGTCACACTGGGACCGCCTAAGATTTCTAAGCAAAAACGGGCTTACAAACTGCCGGGACAAGAGTCAATCGGCTTACATCAAGGACCGCCTAAGATTTCTGAGCGAAAACAGGCTTACAAACTGCCGGGTTAAGAGTCAATGGGCTTACGTCAAGGACCGCCTAATATTTCTAAGTTAAAACGGGCCTACAAACTGCCGGGTCAAGAGTCAATAGGATTACGTCAAGGACCGCCTAAGATTTCTAAGCAAAAGCGGGCTTACAACTGTCGGGTCAAGAGTCAATGGGCTTACGTTAAGGACCACCTAAGATTTCTAAGCGAAAACGGGCTTACAAACTGGCCGGGTCAAGAGTCAATGGGCTTACGTCAAGGACCACCTAAGATTTCTAAGCGAAAACGGGCATACAAACTGCCGGGTCATTTTACATAAAAGCAATGACAACATATGGGCTTACGTCACATTGGGACCGCCTAGGATGTCTAACTTGTTTTTAGAGTCGCCACCTATGTTTTGAGGAACATAAGAAAAACCTATTAATAATAGCCTAAGTTTGATTACGAAAACAGAGATTCTTTGGTTTGAGGTTCGGGGGTTAGGTTACGAGATGGGAAGTACCGAAACACCCATCTCGCCCAACTAAAGTTGGTCTTGCTTGATCAAAATCTACATGAATGATAAACGTTTTTCTTCTTCTTCTTTAAATCATAAAAAGGGGTTTTAAAAATAGAGTTTGGAATGTAGGAGATAACTCTTTAACCGACCTCAATGAGATGAGGTGATCATTAGAGTCATGTCCCAAATGATTTGGGTGATTGCATTTTGATAAAACAAAAAGAAAGAGAAAAGAGATGAAGTTAAGAAGAGGAAGAAATAACTTTACCTAGACTTCAAGAGACTTCAAACACTTCTTGATGAATTTTTGGAGAAATCCTTTGGAAATGCTTTGTAAGTGTGAAATTTAGTGTCTTATTGAGAATGTAAGATTGAGAGCCCAAGGTCCTTGAAAATGGAGGTAAAGGGGGGTTTTTATAGGTGAAAGAGAGATGTTTTTGTGCCAAAACTCAGTCACCAAGAAATCTTTCCCGGGCAAATCCTGTAAATTGAGCAAGGGAGAGAATCCTGGCCAGAAATCTGTAACCGACGCCCAGAAGCGCGCGCTTCCTGCTTTGGGGGCGGGAGGCGCGCGCGTCTGGATCCTCCTGTCGGAGGCGCGCGACTCAGAGAAGGCGATTTTGACAGAATGGACTAGAAAGTCAGCCCTGTTATTCAGCGTCCCTGGACTTAACGAAGTCAGTCAGGAACTTAACGGAAGTGACAGAAACTAACGAGAAACACTTAAAATGGGGAGAAACACAAGATCAAATGTGCAATCGGGGTGAGCGGTCCAAGGCGGGGTGTCTACAGAGCCCCTCGGCGACGTGGATTGCAAAGCAAAACGCGTCTGTCACGACCCGAAATCTAGGCTCTATTTTTATTAGTAATTAAATGATTATTATTTAATTATTTGCTTATTTATTTATTTAAATTTTATTTATTTAAATATTTATGTGTGCAATTTATGTGTTATATAATTATGCCTAGCATTGTATTCGAGTTATTTGGGCTAGTGTGGAAGTGTTGGGTCTTAATTGTTAGTAGGGAGTGTAGTTGTGTGTAGTGTGAGAGAGGGGGTCTAGTTGTAACTTTTTTAAAAAAATAGTTCCCCTACTCCCTCCCTATTTCCCTCACCTTCTCCCTCACTCTCCCCATTCTTCTTCCAGCCATTTCTTCTCTCTCTCTCCAAGCAAAAAGGTAAGCATTTTCTCCCTTTCCTTCTCTCTTCATTTTCTCCATCTTCCCATCATCATCTCTCATTTCTTAAAGCGTGAACCTTGTTTAGATCGTCGATAGGATCGCGTAGAATCAAGAATATTCGAATTCTGTCAACTTTCATTATTTTCAAGTAAGTTACTTTTCCCCCCCATTTTAATGCAAAAATGTTCATATCGTGTTTAGATAATGTTTGATGTGTTATATTTGAAGTTTGGTTGAGTTTTGAATTTATTAGAATTTATTTTGGGTTTTGATCAAAAATAGTGAAATCTTGAATGTTGGGTTTGATTCTTGATTTGGGCTGTTAAATGTTATTGATTGAGTCTTTTTTGACTTATTAGTTGTTTTGGTACATTAGTATATGAGTTGGAAGGTTGGATTTTGGTTGAATGTGTTTTGGGTTTGAAAATGGAAGAACCCATGTTGTTCTTCCCGATTTCTGGCAATTCTGAGGATTGGGCGGCCGCACAAAATAGTCTGGGCGACCGCGAGCACCTTTCTGAAAGCTTTTGTTCTTGTTCTGAGGGATTTTGGGCGACCGCACGGCCCATTTTGGGCGGCCGCACAGATCTCTAAAAATTTACATTTGTTTTTAGTTGTGATTGAAGAACACGTTTTGGTCTAAGCCTTGGGTGTCCTTCTAGTTGACCTTAGTGAACATTGTAGTACACTTTAGTGAAGGAATTGGGTCCGTTGTGATCAAGTTTGTGTTTGAAATTCATTAATGGTTAATTGGGACTTTGAAGCTGTCACGACCCGAAATATAGGCTCTATTTTATTAGTAATTAAATGATTTTTATTTGATTATTTGCTTATTTATTTATTTAGATTATTAATTATTTAAATATTTTATGTGTGCAATTTATGTGTTATAATATTTATGCCTAGCTTTGTTTTCGAGTTATTTGGGCTAGTGTGGAAGTGTTGAGTCTTAATTATTAGTAGGGAGTGTAGTGTTTGTGTGTAGTGTAGTGGAGGGGGCCTAAGTGTAAATGTTTGAAATTATTGCCCTACTCCCTCCCTACTCCTCCCCTTCTCCCTCATACACTCAACCTCCCCATTTCTCCATCCCATTCCCAGACATTTCTCTCTCCCTCTCTCATTTGCAAAGGTAAGTTTCATCTTCCTTCTCTCTTCATTTAAACCTCCTTCCTCTCATCTTCTCTCATTTCTTAAAACTTGAACATTGTTTAGATCGTCGATAGGATCGCGTAGAATCAAAAATATTCAAATTCCGTCATCTTTGAGAAAATTCAAGTAAGTTACTTTTCCCCCATTTTAATGCTAAAATGTTCATATCATGTTTAGATAATGTTTGATGTGTTACATTTGAAGTTTGGATGAGTTTTGAATTTGTTTGAATTTATTGAGTTTTTGGTTGAAAATGGTGAATTGATGAATATCTTGATTCAATCTTGGTTTGGTTGATAAAGGGTGTTTGTTAAGGTCCCCTTTTTGTTTAAATAATGTTGGGTACCTTAGAAATCTTGTTAGGAGTGTTGGATTTTGGGTGTTATGTGTTTTGGGTTTGAAAATGGAAAACCCTGTTGTTCTTCCCGATTCTGGCAATTCCAGAGTATTGGGCGACCGCCCAAAATCGTATGGGCGACCGCGCATCTTTCTGAAAGCTTTTGCGCTTGGTTGAGGGCCTTGTTGGGCGGCCGCACAGTCCCTTTTGGGCGGCCGCACAGTCTCTGAAAATTTCCATTTGTGTAAAAATTGTGTAAATGAAGGATGCATTTTGACCCAAATCTTGGGTGTCCTTCTAGTTGACCTTAGTGAACATTGTAGTACACTTTAGTGATAGAATTGGGTCCTTTGTGATCAAGTTTGTGTTTGAAATTCATTAATTGTTAAGTTGGATTCTGGAGCACCTTATTGTGCATTGTTTGTTCATTTCATCTTCTTGTGATTAATTGGCATGATTCCTACTTGGATCCCTTTGTTGTTTATCGTGGTGTATTTATTACTTAACCTTTACGTGAAAGTCCAGCTGTATTTTGTGTGTGTTTGGGCGATGGGAAAGATTATAATGGCAAAGCCAAGTCCATTATAATGTGACCATTGTTTTGCCCCCTTTCTTACCCCTTCTCCAGATTGGCCCTTGGAAAGGATAAGTCAGCGTTCCTTTGTGAATGTATCTGGCTAGCGGGCATGACTTTGTGTCATGGTCCTTGTCCTTTGTGACACTGTTATGGTTATTGGTTCCGGTACCGGGGGTTTTCTCTTCGGCTTTCATGCTATTATGAAGATGATGATTTGTTGATTATTGAAGCTGCACAGCGATCCCTTTATTGGATGTTCCGGTTTGGAAAACCTGGCTATATCCTTTGTTATGTGTTTATTTCCGCTGCTATCTGTATGTGATAAATGATATGTCCTATGTGATATTTATTATTGCTTATTGTATATTGCATCATAGCATGTCATGTAGTTGCATTATTAACTTATTGAGATTTATCTCACCCCTTTTCTTTTATCTTGTTTTTCCTTAACCCCCCCCCCAGGTGCTAAGGATTAGACTCGCTGATCACGAGAAAGAGGACGTCGAGTGTGGATCCATTCTTTTGGGGAAGGTTGTTATAGGTTGGTTTACATTATGTAAATGTGTAACCATTTTGGGATATTTGTACCAAACATTGACGTCGTTAAGAATTTTATATTTGTATTTTATTGAGCATAAACTTGTGGAAGTTTATGATAGTTGTAATTGGTTTTTGTAAAACTTTGGATTATCACCTTTTGGTATCAAATGAAATTTTTAACTTCAGTATTTCACAGTTTTGGTTTTAGAGTCGACGTCCAGCTCGCGGTCCCGGGGCCCGCGGGGTCCGGGGTCGCGACAGTTGGTATCAGAGCTATGGCATTAGCTTTATGTATAAGTCTAGGTGGATTAGTATGACCTAGGTGGTGGGTAGTAGAGTGCGGAGTGATTAATGGTTGATCTTATGCAGGTAATTACTCGCAATGTCTGAAGAAGAAACAGAGGAGGTATTAATGGGCACAGAATCAGAATGATACGAGGGAAGAAGCCCGTGCCATGTTTCAAGGCATGTTTGAGGCGGCCATGAAGGCCATACATGATCAAGGTCCGAGGGTAG